>JAQQBG010000380.1:0-2500 GCA_032199755.1 Ambrosia artemisiifolia | reverse complement strand
CTGCTCGTTGGGCCTATGTACACGAGTCGTTGTGCGAGAAACCAAGTCGTTGGGCAACATTCCTAGGCAACGTGGGCAGGAGGGGCACTTGGTTCTCGAGTTCGTGGCTTGCTTGGGGAAATTTAGCTTGTGTACAAGGCCTTGGCAGCCTTGTTTCTCGGCCAACAAGGCCTCCTTGGGCGCTGCCAAGCCTCACCCAGGCAAGCCCTTCCCAACACACACCCCTCCCCTATATATACATATTGCACAAAAAGTTAAGTTTCAGGAATAGACATTAATTTTTTGAGGAATGATAATTTTTTGAGACCCTATCAAAAACCCATCAAACGACGTCGGATTGGCACGAAATTTTGCGTGGTGCCTCGGGGCAATGTTTTAAGATGTTCGGAACCGGAAAATTCTGGGTTCGGGTCCCGTGGGCCCGTGGGCCGGGCTCGGTCGGCCCCGGACCTTTATTCGTTATGTAATCATCGTAAACCAATCAAACGACGTCGGATCGCCACGAAACTTTACGTGGGTGTTCTAGGGGCTAACCAGAGACGTTTGGTGTCACGGTCCGCCTTGATCGGGTCAGCCCGTTGACCGGGCCATTGACGGTGCGCCGGACTATGTGATTGGCCCTAAACCATATCAAACGATCTAGGATCGCCATGAAACTTTGTGTGAGCCTTCGAAATAACGAAATAAAAGGGTCCCGTAAAAATACTTTGCTTTCGGGTCCGTGGGCCCGCGGGCCGGTCATCCATCCAACGCCCGGTGTTCTCCGAAACACCACCGAACGACGCCTAATCGCCACGAAACTTTGCGTGCTTGCTCGCGGGCATGGTTAGAGTTGATTAGTGTCATCGTATCATGTTTTCGGGTAAAATAGTTTAACGGGTTGTGTTCGGGCCCGTTGGCCCTTTCGATCGTATTCGAGCCCGTTGTACTCGGGCAACATCCTGGAACAATGTGGGGACTTAGGCAAAGGCATCGTGGTTAGTTTACTAGGCCAGCCTCTTATTGCGTGGTCGCTCACCGACCTTGAAAGGACCCAAGGGTGTGTCAGTCTAAGGCATCGTGGTCAGTTCCTTAGGCAACGATGTGGGGCTTGGGCAAGGGACAAGGCATGGTTTCCTGGCAACATCCTGGAACAACGTGTGGCTTAGGCAAAGGCACACTATGCTTGCTCACAGTGCATCGTGGTTAGTTTACTAGGCCAGCCTCTTGTTTCCTGGTCGCTCACCAACACTGAAAGGACACATGGTGTGTCATTCAAAGGCATCATGGTCAGTTTCTTAGGCAACGAGGTGGGGCTTGGGCAAGGGACACTATGCTTGTTCACAGTGCATCGTGGTCAGAATTTACTTTGCCAGCCTCTTGTTGCCTGGTCGCTTACCAATCCTGAAAGGACCCATGGTGTGTCAATCAAAGGCATCGTGGTCAGTTCCTTAGGCAACGATGTGGGGCTTGGCAAGGGACAAGGCATGGTTGTATGGCAACATCCTGGAACAAAGTGGGGCTTAGGCAAGGCACTATGCTTGTTCACAGTGCATCGTGGTCAGTTTACTAGGCCAACCTCTTGTTGCCTGGTCGCTCACCAATCCCTAAGCACCCATGGTGTGTCAGTCTAAGGCATCGTGGTCAGTTCCTTAGGCATCGATGTGGGGCTTGGGCAAGGGACAAGGCCATCCTGGCAACATCCTGGAACAACGTGTGGCTTAGGCAAAGGCACACTATGCTTGTTCACAGTGCACCGTTAGTTTACTAGGCCAGCCTCTTGTTGCCTGGTCACTCACCAACCCTGAAAGGACCTTGGGGTGTGTCAGGCTAAGGCATCGTGGTCAGTTCCTTAGGCAACGAGTTGGGCGATGTGCATGTCAACAAGCATGGTGGTCACGTTAGCATGCAACATCCAAGAACAAAGTGGGGCTTAGGCATGGCACTATGCTTGTTCATAGTGCATCGTGCTTAGTTTACTAGGCCAGCCTCTTTTTGCCTGGTCGCTCACCAACACTGAAAGGACCCTAGGGGTGTGTCAATCCCCATGTCCCTCCTATATATACATTCTGAATAAAAAGCATAGTGACAGGAACAGACATTAGCTTTTCCAATCAGTGATCACTTCTACCAACTATGCTTGTATTAACAACTTGTAAAATTCCCAACACTTGTAAAAATTTTCAACACTTGTAAAATTTTCTCAAGTATAGCGACACAACCTCTTGAAAAAAACCCTTAGGAACTCTTTTGGGTTGGGATTTTGGGTGGGGAGGGACGAATCTGAGCGACGAAGGGCTGAATCTCAGTGGATCGTGGCAGCAAGGCCACTCTGCCACTTACAATACCCCGTCACGTATTTAAGTCGTCTGCAAAGGATTCTACCCGTCGCTTGATGGGAATTGTACTTCAAGGCGGCTAACGCGGCTCGTCCGCCGCGCGAGCTTAGCCTACGACACGTGCCTTTGGGGGCCGAGGCCCCTACTGCTGGTCGGCAAACAGGCGACGGGCACACGCGTCG
>JAQQBG010000379.1:0-2500 GCA_032199755.1 Ambrosia artemisiifolia | reverse complement strand
ATTTTGCGTGGTGCCTCGGGGCAATGTTTTAAGATGTTCGGAACCGGAAAATTCTGGGTTCGGGTCCCGTGGGCCCGTGGGCCGGGCTCGGTCGGCCCCGGACCTTTATTCGTTATGTAATCATCGTAAGCCCATCAAACGACGTCGGATCGCCACGAAACTTTACGTGGGTGTTCTAGGGGCTAACCAGAGACGTTTGGTGTCACGGTCCGCCTTGATCGGGTCAGCCCGTTGACCGGGCCATTGACGGTGCGCCGGACTATGTGATTGGCCCTAAACCATATCAAACGATCTAGGATCGCCATGAAACTTTGTGTGAGCCTTCGAAATAACGAAATAAAAGGGTCCCGTAAAAATACTTTGCTTTCGGGTCCGTGGGCCCGCGGGCCGGTCATCCATCCAACACCCGGTGTTCTCCGAAACACCACCGAACGACGCCTAATCGCCACGAAACTTTGCGTGCTTGCTCGCGGGCATGGTTAGAGTTGATTAGTGTCATCGTATCATGTTTTCGGGTAAAATAGTTTAACGGGTTGTGTTCGGGCCCGTTGGCCCTTTCGATCGTATTCGAGCCCGTTGTACTCGGGCAACATCCTGGAACAATGTGGGGACTTAGGCATGTCACTATGCTTGCTCACAGTGCATCGTGGTTAGTTTACTAGGCCAGCCTCTTATTGCGTGGTCGCTCACCAACCTTGAAAGGACCCAAGGGTGTGTCAGTCTAAGGCATCGTGGTCAGTTCCTTAGGCAACGATGTGGGGCTTGGGCAAGGGGACAAGGCATGGTTTCCTGGCAACATCCTGGAACAACGTGTGGCTTAGGCAAAGGCACACTATGCTTGTTCACAGTGCATCGTGGTCAGAATTTACTTTGCCAGCCTCTTGTTGCCTGGTCGCTTACCAATCCTGAAAGGACCCATGGTGTGTCAATCAAAGGCATCGTGGTCAGTTCCTTAGGCAACGATGTGGGGCTTGGCAAGGGACAAGGCATGGTTGTATGGCAACATCCTGGAACAAAGTGGGGCTTAGGCAAGGCACTATGCTTGTTCACAGTGCATCGTGGTCAGTTTACTAGGCCAACCTCTTGTTGCCTGGTCGCTCACCAATCCTGAAAGCACCCATGGTGTGTCAGTCTAAGGCATCGTGGCCAGTTCCTTAGGCATCGATATGGGGCTTGGGCAAGGGACAAGGCATGGTTTCCTGGCAACATCCTGGAACAACGTGTGGCTTAGGCAAAGGCACACTATGCTTGTTCACAGTGCATCGTGGTCAGTTTACTAGGCCAACCTCTTGTTGCCTGGTCGCTCACCAATCCTGAAAGCACCCATGGTGTGTCAGTCTAAGGCATCGTGGTCAGTTCCTTAGGCATCGATGTGGGGCTTGGGCAAGGGACAAGGCCCTCCTGGCAACATCCTGGAACAACGTGTGGCTTAGGCAAAGGCACACTATGCTTGTTCACAGTGCACCGTTAGTTTACTAGGCCAGCCTCTTGTTGCCTGGTCACTCACCAACCCTGAAAGGACCTTGGGGTGTGTCAGGCTAAGGCATCGTGGTCAGTTCCTTAGGCAACGAGTTGGGCGATGTGCATGTCAACAAGCATGGTGGTCACGTTAGCATGCAACATCCAAGAACAAAGTGGGGCTTAGGCATGGCACTATGCTTGTTCATAGTGCATCGTGCTTAGTTTACTAGGCCAGCCTCTTTTTGCCTGGTCGCTCACCGACACTGAAAGGACCCTAGGGGTGTGTCAATCCCCATGTCCCTCCTATATATACATTCTGAATAAAAAGCATAGTGACAGGAACAGACATTAGCTTTTCCAATCAGTGATCACTTCTACCAACTATGCTTGTATGAACAACTTGTAAAATTCCCAACACTTGTAAAAATTTTCAACACTTGTAAAAATTTTCAACACTTGTAAAATTTTCTCAAGTATAGCGACACAACCTCTTGAAAAAAACCCTTAGGAACTCTTTTGGGTTGGGATTTTGGGTGGGGAGGGACGAATCTGAGCGACGAAGGGCTGAATCTCAGTGGATCGTGGCAGCAAGGCCACTCTGCCACTTACAATACCCCGTCACGTATTTAAGTCGTCTGCAAAGGATTCTACCCGTCGCTTGATGGGAATTGTACTTCAAGGCGGCTAACGCGGCTCGTCCGCCGCGTGAGCTTAGCCTACGACACGTGCCTTTGGGGGCCGAGGCCCCTACTGCTGGTCGGCAAACAGGCGACGGGCACACGCGTCGCTTCTAGCCCGGATTCTGACTTAGAGGCGTTCAGTCATAATCCAGCGCACGGTAGCTTCGCGCCACTGGCTTTTCAACCAAGCGCGATGACCAATTGTGCGAATCAACGGTTCCTCTCGTACTAGGTTGAATTACTATTGCGACACTGTCATCAGTAGGGTAAAACTAACCTGTCTCACGACGGTCTAAACCCAGCTCACGTTCCCTATTGGTGGGTGAACAATCCAACACTTGGTGAATTCTGCTTCACAA
>JAQQBG010000378.1:0-37870 GCA_032199755.1 Ambrosia artemisiifolia | reverse complement strand
GCCGCCGCCGCGGGGAGGCGTGGGTGGCGCCCCGGAGAACGGCGGGCCGCCGATGACGCTGGTGGGCGCGCTGCCCCCGCTCGGCCCGGCCCTGGGCCCGCCCCTGAGCGTGGCGCCGGGCGGCGCGCTGGGCGCCTGGGTCACGTGCAGGGTGCAGTACCTCAACGACACGGACCCCTTCGCGTACGCGTCCAGCTTCCCCGAGCCGGCGCGCCCGCCGCTGCACTGCTTCAGCACTGTGCTGCCCCTCGCCGAGCAGCTGGCCGCCGTGCACCGCCTGCTGCGCGCGCCCCAGCGGGTGAGTCTCCGTCAAGACCGGCGGCAAGGTGGAGGGAGGGCTTGGTCGTTGCTCACTCGAATGACATTGCTGGTGGTGGTGATGCTGGTGGTGGTGGTAGTCGAGGCGAGTCATGGCAACGTTTCCCGGCAACAGAGGCCTATCTGTATAGGAAGTGCCGCACAGATAGGTCTTTTGTTGCGCGGATTCGTCGATGTGTCTCGTGCAGTATGTCGCTAGGCAGCCTGGATCCAGTTCGGCAGCTCATTGTCTGAAATAATAATCCCTTCTGTTAAGTTCGTCTCTCCTACCGCGTCGAGCTGGCCACAGATGCTCCTGTAGCTGGCCGGTGAGGGCGAGACGCATCCATTCAGAAAGCGGTTTAATGGACTGGGAATGAAGGGGTGCGTCCCGGCGTCCCGGCACGCGTGCCTCCGCCTCGGCAGCGGGCTGCTTCGGCTTGAATAACTTTAATGCCGTGCCTAGCACGCTTGTTTTTTACCTGCACTGCTGTCGACTCGGCGCACGCTGCGCACGCTGCGCACGCGTGGTGTAGACTATCCATTATTAGGTATGGGTAAACTGTGTTTTCTTGCCGCGTAGCGCGGGCCGGATCGGGGCCGGCACGCCGTGGCACGCCGTGGCTCGCCGGCTACCTGGCGCGGCGGCAGCGCGACGCGTCCGTGCAACAAAGGCGTATCTGTGTGGCCATGACTGCACAGATACGCCTCTGTTGCGCGGACACGTCGAGCGGCGGTAGCGGCTAGAAGAGGCATCGTTAGGGCATCTGGCCTATCCATCATTCCAAGAGGATTGTCTACACAGCGCGGCGACGCCACGGCGACGCGGCTCCGCGCTGTCCGGCCCTTTGACAAAATAGGCTGCGGAAGGAATCTTGTCCCCCTTTTTCCCGCACTCCGCCCCCCACCCCTCGCCTTGTTTTAAATCGTGCTTCGAGGACTTCGTGTAGTTGTAGCCAAATCCCCCCCGCGGCCTCCTCCTCCCCTCCCGCTCTCTCGCTCGCCCTCCGGTGACTTTTTCTCAAAACTGCCGCTGCTGCTGTCACAGAGGCGTGAAAAAAGAAAGAAATATTAAGAATCGCGCTGGCTGCGCATCCGGCGCGGCCTCCCGCCGTCCAGCCGTCCCGCCGCGAGGAGTGTCTTTCATTCCGGAGTCCTCGGCGGTCCCCGCGGCGCACCGCGGACCAGGAGACCAATGTTGGCGGGCAACATCTCGGACAAATTTCGACCTCCAGAGTCGTTAAATAGTGCTCGAATCGAGCGCATGACCCCATCGATGGGTTCCTCGTTGGAAGAGCGGTCCATTGGCATGGTCAAACGCATTGGTTCGAGTGCCTTACTAACGACTCTGGAGGTCGAAGCCTGCCCAGAGTTTAAGCCGACGACACCGGTCTGCCGGCCCACTGCGCGGTGGTCCCCGGCGGCGGCGGCGGCTGAGGCTCGCCATTAGGTGGACATCCCACCGGGAGGGATGTGATAGGCCGGCAGCCTTTGCCCGCCGCGTCGTGAGAAACATCGCGCCGAATCGAAATTCCAGGGGACGCCGCGAGTGCCGGCTCGCACGCAAAAAAATATAAATCAGACCCAAGCTAATTTTTTTAGCAGCGAAGCGTTAGCTGTACAGCCAAAAAAGTAGCCCCTCGGCTAGCAGCCTCAGCTGCGCGCGGCTACTAATTTAGCTGAGTGTATTGAAAACAACCGCGTTTTGAAATCGAGAAATGTTGCCTGATTCAGCTATTTCCGCCACAGTGGTGCTAACCAAAAGCCGCTAAAATCAGTCTGCTGTACTGCAAATAAGGCTAGGACTGGAGTTCGAGTGGTTTAGAAGTGGTGCAGATTTATTTTATTCTCTCTAGAGATCGCCGCTACCCTGGAAAAAAATTTAGTGGCAAAGTGTCAGTTAAGGGTAGTTTAGGGGTAGCTAAGTGGCATTAAGGGTCGAAGTTGCAAACAGAATGACCATGAAGGGGCATAAGGTCTCCGATTAGGCTCCAGAGAGATTTGCCTCCGAAAAATGGCTACGGTTGCTTGCCGATAGATGGCGATAGCATCGCTGGTCATCCCTCATCTCGCGCGGGCGACTGTGTAGGGAATTTTGATGACTCCCAGCGGTCCGTCTCAACAATACGCTCATGAGGGAAGACCCTGTGGAGCTCTCACATATAGCGTTCCGCTCTAAGCAAGTACTCAACCTACACTTGTGAGATGGAGGGGAAACTGCTCTAGCAATTCAGATAAAATTGAAGAGCAAAAGCTATAAAATTTTAGTATCGCAGCTTTAGTGGATTATCAGCAGGCCTAATTTAACTTTGTCAAATAAGTAACTGCATTCTCAATAGAGCTAAACGTTTCTTGCACAAACAGCCATTAGAAATTTTGTGTATTTCCTAGTCTCTGTTCGAATCGGTACTAATTTTTCTCAGCTAACAGTATTTAGTTGCATGGCTAAAAAAATAGTTGCGCGCATACAACTATTTCAGTTCGCACCGGTGCTAAAATTTTAGCTCGGAGGTGAATTATTTTTTTGCGTGCGGCTCGTGTAGTCGGGGCCGCTGGGCGCTGGCCGCTGGGCGGGGACCGGGACGGGGACCAGGGCGCCGCACGCCGCGACCCGAGCGCGGGTCCACTATTGCGGCGGGGTCCACTGCGGGGTGGGGGGCTCGCTGAGAGCGCCTCGCCGGCCGCCGAGCGGAATTCTAAATATACAACGCAGTGCTAAAATCCCCAAGCACCACGCCGTGCCACGGTGGCGCCCACTCGCACACCGCCACTGCCGTCCGACTTATCCCGGCAACAAAGACCTATCTATACCGTTATTGCCGCACAGATGGGTCTTTGTTCCCCGGGCACGTCGCCGCCCTGCGCAACTGTGTGCCGGCGGCGGAAGCCAGCCTCTGGCAGTCGTCTCCAGAGACGAATGAATGGATGTACGTTTTATATCAACTGTTGCGCCCTCTAGAGTAAATAAACGCTTGGTCCAGTGTCTAGTGACGCAGGCCTGCGTTTTACTTTTCTGTAGATTTCCTCATCGGTAAGAGCCCTGGGAGGTAGACCGTGCCGCCACACTGCCGTGTGGCGGGGCAGTCCAGCCTGGAGTTCGCAGGCGGCGGCCGGGCGCCTGGGAGGTAGGCCGTGCCGCCGCACCGCCGTGTGTGGCGGGGCAGTCCAGCCTGGAGTTCGCAGGCGCTCTCGGTGCGCTACCGCTATGCAGCGACTTAGGCGCGGCGGGCTCGCGCTTGTGTCTCGGTAGCAGGGGCTTTTTTCTCGCTGCCGTGCGAATGGCCGAAATGCTTTCCGAGTGGTTTCCTCAGCGTTGATTCGAATTATTTAAATGGGTGTGCCCAAGGGGTGTGCCAGTCGACCTGCCGCAGGGGGCCGTCCCGCTGGCTTTTCGACGCCAAGCTTCATTTGGTTTGAGAGTACTCTGTTTGTACGTGTGTGTGTGTGTGTGTGTGTGTGTGCGTGCATTTGTTCTGGACCTGTTTGCCAGGGTAAATAGGACCGGTGTGGCGCGTTTTGTAGCGGAAGTATTATTGTTGCGGGGGTCGCGACGCCAGACGGGGCGGGGGGGCGCGCCCGGGCGGTCGCGGAGGGGCCGTTGTTGGCGCTGGCCGCGAGCAGGGCGCCGAGGAGCAGAGGAGCTCGCCGAGGAGGCCCTGTCCGTCCCGTCCCTTCCTGGCGCGTTGGTTTCCGGCTCGGTGACGGACGGCACCGAAATGAAGCGAGCGGACGCGTCGACGTGCCCGGGCAACAAAGACCTATCTGTAAAGGCATTGCCGCACGGATAGGTCCTTTGTTGCCTGGACAGGTCGGGACGGTGTGTGTGAGCGGGCGAGCGCGGGAACGGCCGCCTAGCCTGCAACGGGTGCAGTCTCTAACTCACGCTGGACTCGCCGGTGACGGGGCGGCGGGTCGCCGCTGCAGTCCCGGCCGCATCGAATGTGCTTTATAATAGCACCTGGTACCCTGATTCCTCCGAGATGGCGGGGCGGGGCGGGGCGGGGTGGGGCGCCCAAGAACCCCCTCCGGACTGCAACTCGTCTGATAAACGCTGCAAACATACGGATACCAGTACTCACTCCGGCTCATCCTGCATAAATCACTTTGGCGCGGACGGCGGGCGATCGGGGGCGTGGCGCGGCGCGGTGCGGAGTGTCGCGACACGGTGAGGTAGAAGACCGGTGTAGGCGGCCAAGACTCTGGGTGTGTTTCGATCTCCAGAGTCACGAAATCGAACAGGTGTCCGGATCGGGCGTTTGACCCTACGAATTGATTGCTCTGCTAACGAGCAATCCATTGATTGCGTCATACGCTCGATTCGAGCGCTGTATAGTTGGCAACTCGGAAGAGTTTTCGGCGCCAGCAATAATGGTCTTCTGGCCCACTGTGTGCAGTGAGGAGCGGCGTGGAGCGATCCGCCACATCATCTTCTGGGAACGGGTATCCAACTCATCCCGTCCAGTGCAGGATTGGCGCGGAGCGGATCCCGCCTCGGCCCGCCTGGCCTGCTGGATCCTCACCCCGCACGGCACGACTAGCGCCGTGTCTGTCTGTCTGTCTGTCTATGTGTGTGCGAGTGAGTGAGTGTGTGTCCTACGTGAAGTCGTTGACCAAACGTGTGCACGTCCCCGTGTCAAAACGGAGTAGAAGCACGCGCGCGCACGTGTCAGTGTGTGCGTGTGCTTGCGTGTCAGTGTGTGTGTGAGAGAGAGACGACAGGTAAAACTGGGGCAGCTGAGAATAAACGCCGCGCCACGCGGCCTGGCCGTACAGCATCCCGGGCGTGGCGGGGCGGGGCGGCGGTGGCGGCGTCGCGGAGGGAGGGCTGCTATGGCGTCGCCGGCCGTCGCTGCGGTCGTCGCCTGCATGCTGGTCGTCCGTCACACCGGTAGCCGTCGCGGCGGGGCGGGGCGGGGCGGGGCGGGGCGGGGTGTTCCGATGCCACGTCGCGATGTCGGTCGCTTCCTCCCTCTTCGCCCACCTGCACGGCTTGGGGCGGCCCCGGCCAGCCGACACGGCCCGGCCCGGCCCTGGTGACGCGCCGGTCTTCATGATGTAGATGTGGGGTAACTGTTAGCCCCGTCAAACTGGAACCAGTTCCCCGGCCCGTCCAACGAGTCCATGCGGCGCGGTGCGGAGCCGCGGAGCCGTGCGGCGGTCGGGTGCGCGATGCGCCGCGGATTAGCCGCCACCAAGGCCGTGGGGCACTTCATGTCCACGTCCCGCACGGCGCACCGCACGCCGCTGCATGAGCCAGAGTCCAGTTCCGCCTCCTGGCGGGCACGCGGGCACCGCACAGTGGGCCAGAAAACCGGTGATCGTGACCAAAACTCTGGGCATGTTTCGACCACCAGAGTCGCTAAATAGTGCTCGAATCTGGCATATGACCCCACCAATGGATTCCTCATTAGAAGAGCAAGCCATTGATGGGGTCATACTCCAGATTCGAGCACTATTTAGCGACTCTGGTGGTCGAAACAGGCCCAGAGTTTTGACCGCCTTCACCGGTTTCTGGCCCACTGTGCGTCGTGGCGCTTGCACCCGGCGCCGCACCGGGACGTCCACTGTAAAAAGAATGTCCTGTATTTCCCGTTAATTAATATCCAGTATTTACTGTGTTCACAAAACCCAGAATTCCCCGTGATTTAAAACACAGTGTTTGCTGTGTTTCAAAAACACGGGATTCTCCGTGATTTTAAAAACAGCTTTTACCGTACTTTTCAAGCTGCCCTATGGCCCAGCGTCTGCAAAGTACGGTAAAAGCTGTTCTTAAAATCACGGAGAATCCCGTGTTTTTGAAACACAGCAAACACTGTGTTTTAAATCACGGGGAATTCCGGGTTTTGTGAACACAGTAAATACTGGATATTAATTAACGGGAAATACAGGACATATTTCTTACAGTGTCGACGGGAACGTCCCAAAACGAGGGTCGCGTAATCGCGTTAGCGTTAGTGCCACGCAACAGCCGCGCCAGCCCGGCCACGCCCGGGCCGCGCGGGTCACTGCATGTCCCGCAATGTCGCGCCGCGGGGACGCCGCAGGACGCGGGTCGCCGGGTCGCACAGTGGGCCAGAGGAACGGCGCTGGTGGCCTGGACTCTGGACACGTTTGGACCTCCAGAGTCGTTGAATTGTGCTCGAATCGAGTGGATCACATCGCCATTGAAGTGCTCCGCGAGCGGAAGAATGGAAACATGCCCAGAGTTTTAGCCGCCGCCGGCGGTCCTCTGGCGCACTCGGGACGCCGGGACACCAGGACCAGAGGGACGCGGACACGCCCCGCTTGTGCGCCCTCGAGACCCCCGCGGGTCCTGGGGCCCCCAGACCCCTCGTGCGGTGTGCGGAAATAGCTTTGGCGGGGCCGGCGGGGCGCCACCCTCGCCCTCCCACACGCACACACACACACACACACGCGCGCGCGCGCAAAGCGGACATAATGGGGCGACTCAAGTCGACCAGCAGACTGCAGTCTTAGCTCTGCACGGGCTGAGCCGTCCATTAGACAATGTTTAATTGTTGGAACAAAATTGAGCTTTCTAATGAAACTTAACGGGGTTGGTTGACACTAGTGCATGGAATTAATTATACAGCTTCAGATGAGCTCCCAACCAATTCTTAGATCTTGCACCCTATTTGTATTTTTCGTCAGTTTCCTCAGCTGCCAATAGATTAGTTCCACCAGCTCGCTTCTGGATTAGATTTTTTTGCCTTGATATGACCCCGCCAATGGATTGCTCTTCGAATGAGGAATCCATTGATGGGACTGGGGCACTGTTTAACGACTCTGGAGATGGAAGCACGCTCTGCGACGCTCTGCGCCCTGAGTTGGGCTGCTATGGCTCGCCGCTCTGCTCGCACACGCAGCGCCGCGCAGCCGCGCAGCCGCGCCGAGATCGTGACCGTATTGTTTTGACTAGTGGCCTACGAATAACATTTTGAGAGCAAATATCATCCGGCCCCGCCACGCCGCCCCACGCCACGCCTCAGCCGTCCCGCACCGCTGACCCGATGATCTTTGCGTGCTGCGGGGCGCGAGCGCTCGTGAGGTGTGAAACCGAAATGTGCGTTTCCTGCGGCGGCGGCCCCGGCCTGGCGCGGCACAGTGAGCCAGCAGACCGGTGCAGGCGGCCACAACTCTGGGCGTGTTTCGACCTCCACACTCGTTAAACAGTGATCTAATCGGACGTATCACCCCATCAATGAATTACTCTTTAAACTAGGAATCCACTGACGTGGCCATGCGTGCGACTCGATCACTATCCAACGACTCCAGAGATCAAAACATGCCCAGAGCTCTGGCCGCTAACAATCGTCTTCTGGCCCACTGTGCGCTGCTCAGCGCGGCCACCTCCTCACCTCACCATTAATTTAGCGTCATTCATTGTGACGGATCGCGGCTCCGGACCGCCACGCCACGCCGCGCCTCGCCGCGCCCGTCGCTCGCGGGGATTTAAACGCCCTGCAGTGTTTGATGATGAACCACTGTTATCAAGTCGGCCTGTATACGGCTCCCAGCAACAACGTCGTATCTGTACAGCCATTACTGCACAGTGACGATGTTGTTGGTAGGAGTCGTCGGCCTGCCCGCCTGCACGGCCACTCCACTCTCCCCCACCTCCTCGGCTGCCAGTCCTTCCTGCGGCACGGCAGGCACGGCCAGCGACAGGAATAACGCGCACTCGCGGTGTGTGAGTTCCTGATCGCCGTGCTCCGCGCGGACGCGGTTTGCTTTCGCATTCGAAGAGCAAGCGCTCTCAAGGTAGCAAAAACACACACCCCGGGCTCTCGCACTCAACCCGGCCCGGGGGGATAGTTAGTTGAACTACGAATGAACGCGAACAGAAAAAAAAATAATTAAATAGTCATTGGGAGCAGTTATTAACTGCTCGTCATTAATTTTATGAGGTCAAAGCAATCTCGATGGGAACTTTCTTGCCTGTTGTTACCCAATTGACTCAAAAATTAACGATCGTGCTCAATATATTTTCTTTTTGGTCCGCCATAATGGAAGCATGCAAACACAACAAAAATAGCGGGCAGAAAAAACCAAACGGCCCCACCGGTTTGCCGAAGTTTCGTCCCAATGATGACTGCTGCGCTCGACCGGCGGGTGGAAACGGACATCGCGGTTGGCGGCGCCCCCTGCGACGCTTGGGTCGCTGGCCCCTCCCTCTTCCTTGCCGCCTCCCCGCCTTTTATTCGAGCGGATCTTCCTCTCCCGACGCCGCGCCTCGCCCCGCGTTTCCGGCTGATCCGGCCCGCGTTGCCTGGATGCGCGCCACGTGGCCGGGCAACAAAGACCTATCTGTACGGCCATGGCTGGACAGATCGGTCTTTGTTACCCGGAGGTGCTGCGGCGGTGCGACACGCGAGGACCCCGCACTTGTGCAGGGCCGTCATGTCCTTTGCCTTGGCGCCGGAAGGACGACCTGGCGGGGAGAGGACGCGTCCCGCGGGCGGAGGGCCGGGCCGAGCCGTTTCTGCTCTACATCCTCGGGATAAAGGACGACGCCGCGGTGCATCCGGGCGACAAGGACCTATCTGTGTGGCAAAGGCTGCGCAGATAGGCCTTTGTTGCCCCAGCCCCAGCCGCCTCCATGTGGAGCCTCCAGGCTGCAGCGCGCCACCCGCCTCCCGCTCCCACACCGACAAGTGTTTGGCCTGCACGGTGGCGTCGAGGGCGGCGTGGGCGTGGCCCCGAGGCCCGACCGAGGGAAAGGTGTAGCGATGGATTCACGCGCCGCACGTCCTAACCTGCGTCGCACCGTGGGCCAGACGAGCGGTGCAACCGGTCAACTCGCATCCCTGGACACTCTCCAGGAGTCGTTAAATCCAGGGCGCGAGCTTGACTGCTGAGTGTAGCGCGGCACACCTCAGCACCTCTCAGCTCTGTGAAAGTCGTCTAAGTTTTTCTTGGCGGAGTTTTTTTTTTCCTTCTTTTTCTTTCGGTGTCTTCCACGCGGTCCCCGCAGGGCACGGGCAGTATGGCGCGGCTGAACTGGGACTGATGCGTGGGACGAAGTGCGTCCGAGCGCTGCGCTGCGCTGCGCCGCGGCGGCACTGTGGCGGCGGCGTCCTATTTTCTCACACCTCCTTCCTCCTGCGCCCTCCGAATGGCAGTCCGCCAAGAGGGCCGCCGTTTGTGAATGTGTGAATATGCATGTGTGTGTGTGTGTGTGCGTGTGCATCGGCGCGGTCCCTTTGACACGGTCTGTCTGTCCGTCCCTCTGACACGGTCCATCTGTCCGCGTGTTGCAGCTGGACGACGCCGCCCTGCAGCTCTACAAGGATGGCGACTTCGGGCCGTACCTGGACCTGGACGCGTCCATCGCCGAGCAGCAGGAGGACTTCGAGGACTTCCACGCCAAGTGAGTCGTTACCCCTCCGAGATTGTCCCTGCTGCCTCGATCGCTAGGCGCGGGCGGCCGCGGGAGGCAACAAGGACCTATCTGTGCTGAAATAGCCATACAGATAGGTCTTTGCAGCCTGGAGGCGCGCCCCGTTTCTGGATCGTGGCGGCGTGGCTCCGGCGGCGCTTTTCCGGAGCGCATGCTGAGAGCCCCGGCGTGGATTCCGGCCGCGCGCCTCGCTGGAGTCTTTCTGGAGCGTGCTGCACTGGAGGCTCGACCTGGTCACTCGACCTGGCCGCGCCGCGCCGCGCCGCGCCGTACCGCGCCGAGCACTCAGTCGAGTCGGGAACAAAATGCGCTGCAAGCGATCCCAATTTATTTTGTTGGAGAAAGGAGTGGCTGCGCGGTGTCCGCTCTGCCCTGGCTCTGCCCTGCCGGGGCTCGGCGGGGTCGGGTCACGTAGTCGCTTTGTCTGCCCGCCAGCCGCTCCACTCCGCGGGGCGGACGGGCCGACCGGCCGCGCGAGCCCTTTCCCTACGGCCGGGGCCCTAGGGGTGGTCGTCACCGGGCACCGTCGCAGATGCCCACCCCGACGAGGACGAGGAGGACGAGCAGGACTCCGCCATGTCGCTGCCTGCGACAAAGACCTATCTGTGCGGCAATCCCTGTACAGATAGGCCTTTGTTGCCCGGACACGTCGACCGCCTCGCGCCCTGCTGCCTCCGGAGCCCGGAGAAAGCAATGCGGGTGGCGTGCTCCCCTGGCCCCTGTAAACACGGGTAAAGACCGCGCCCTGCCCGCCCTGCCGCCCTGCCTGCGCTGTCGTGCGCTAGTCGCGCGATGACGGGGCAGCGCGGCGAAACTCAACAACTCCAGCGAGCGCGACTTGAAGTGCCCGCTAGAAGCCCTGGAGGCGGTGCGCGGAGCGGTGCCGGCGAGGAAGTCATATCCCTCTTTTGGTATTTCGTGGAAACGCCGCCGGGCACACATATTCAAGAATCCCCGTAGGCGCGAGTTCGACTACAAGAACGTGGAAGGGCTCGATCAAAATTGATGGCAGGTCTATCTAGGGTCTATTCAAACAGGTCGGCCAGTTACGCCACAGTCTTACTCTACCTTACGGAATTCACCCCACGCACCAGAATGCACTCTATTGGATTCAGGCGGCCCAGCGACAGTATTAATGACTTCATGGACACGGCTTGCGTTTGCAATGAACCGGCCCGGCCGCAGGGCACCGCAGGGAGACCATCGAGATGCCAAGCATTGTGCAAATTTTCCAGAAACTTGCCCCGTAAATCTCGGGCACTCGCGAACACCAGCCGAGCTGACTCCTCGCTCGTGCTCGTGCCCGTGATCGACCCATTATTCCAGGGCTGCCTCCGAGGCGCGCCGCTCTACCCGCAGGACCGCACGCCCTCTCGGACCGGCATGGAGGGCCTCTAGCGCGGCGCACAGTGGGCCAGAAGACCGGACAAACTTCTGGGCATGTTTCGACCTCCAGAGACGTTAAATAGTGCTCGAATCAAGCGTATGGCCCCAACAATGGATTTCTCGATCGTAGAGCAATCACGCTCGATTCGAGCACCATGTAACGACTCTGGAGTGTCGGCCGCCAACAAGGCTCTTCTGGCCGGCCCTCTGTGCGGCGTGGCTGGCGGAGTGCTCTGCGTTGCTTTCGCCTGGTTTTTCGACAAGGCGGCGTTTGCCTCGCTAAAGCTCATCTCCCTAATGCGGCCCCGGCGCAGCCCTCGGACACGACGCGACCCGCGCGACCCGCGCGACCCGCGCCACCCCGGCCAGGCTTTCCAGTGCCACTGTGTCCGGCGACACTCCGGCATCGCGTTCCATTATGTCGAACAGTCCGTACTTGAACGCCGTGGAATACTGAGCTGCGCTAGGAGGCGCGCGGAACAGACCAGTTCCACTCGGAATCCGGCTGCGTCGCCGTGGGGTGCGCGGTGCGGCGCGGTGCGGTGCGGCGCGGTGCGGTCGACGCGTCCGCGGAGGGAGGGGTCCCCCTCGGTCCCCGCGGCGCTGCTCCGGGCGCTGCCGCTCCGGGCGGTGGGGCTCCGGGCGCCGCGGACCGCCGGGGGACTTTATTGGCAGTCTCAGTAATTGTTGCCGCATCACCGGTCCCAGCCGTGGAGGAGTAAAGCCCGGGCGGGGCGGGGCGGGGCGGGGCGGGGCGGGGCGGGGCGGGGCGGGGCGGGGCGGGGCGGGGCGGGGCGGGGCGTTCCGCACGATGGCTGAGTCACGCAGGACTTGGCAAGGCCCAGACGGACAGACGGGCCGCCCTGGCCGGGCAGGGTGAAGGGCTAAGTCGCCGCGGAATGACTGGTCCGTGATGACGCGGTACTGTACCGCGCGGTACGCAGTGCCCTGGCCGTCCGCGGTACGGCGCGGTGCGGCAGTGCGGCAGTGCGGCAGTGCGGCACAGCGCCGGGACATTTAGCCCCATTACAATTAGGGCTCGCAGGCTGGCAGGCCGCGCCGTGCCGCGTCGCGTCGCGCCAGCCCCGCCGCTCTGCGCCAAGCTGCAGCCGGCCTGCCGGAGCCGCACTACACCGGCCGGAGCAGCCGGCCCTATGCAGTCACGACCTCGCCTGAAACACGTCGCCGCGCCGTGTTGGCGTCTCTCTCTCCGATTCGGAAAAGAAAAGAAGGCAAATCCAGGTGCAGGCTGGTGCCAGAGGTATGCAGTGCAGTGCAGAGCGCGGACCCTCGCGGTCGGCGCGGCCAAACAATCTCAATACCGTGTCGCGTAATCACGGGGTTGCTGTGCCACGCCCCACCCCGCCCTACCCCGCCCCGCTGTGCCCTACCCCGCCCCGCCCCGCCCTGCCGGGCGGCGGGGTCCGCTGCTCCTACGACAAGTCCGTCCTCTTCCCCCGCGCTGCGCTTCCTGCGGTGCGTTTCGAAAGCCCCGCGACCATCGGGCGCCTATGCCGCGGCCATTTTTCCCAGGGTCACTTTCCTTCCAATCTGCGTCTCGCCGATGATGGCGCCGTCCACGGACGCGGTCCACCAGAGAGATCCTCGCCGGCTAACCGACTCGCACATTGATTGAGAGCCTAGGGCCGGGGCGTTTTCCCGGAGATGAAGAAGGAAAAAAATAAGAACGGCTCCAATCTGCATCGTAGCGCGGCGCGTCATCGAGAAGTGGCGCGGCGTGGCGTCCGCCCCGAGCAGCTGTTGGCGCTATTAATATTCCCGACGCAAGAGCTTTCCTTGTTCCATCGGATCAAATCTCTTGTTCCTCCGCGAGGCTCCGCCCCGCCCCGCCACGCTCCGCCCTGCCACGCCCCGCCACGCCCCGCCATGCCCCGCCACGCCCCGCCATGCCCCGCCACGCCCCGCCACGCCCCGCCACGCCCCGCCCCGCCACGCCCCGCCACGCCCCGCCCCGCCACGCCCCGGCGGAGTGCTCCCGATAAGAGGACTGCCCCGGCGCGGCAGTGCCCGGTGCTGGCGGTGCTGGCGGTGCTGCCCGGTGCTCCGGCTGTAGCCGCTATAGTCCGGCCCGGTCGTGCTTTTGTCTCCGTTATTTCGAGCAACAACGGCCCGACAACCCGCCGACCTTATTGGTTTGCTTTCTGGGGGCATTAGGGCTGATAAAGGGCGGCCGGCCGATCGGGGCAGCGGGAGGCACTCGTGGAGGTACCCGCGGAGGCAGCCGAGGTACCTGGAGGTACCTGGAGGTACCTGCTGCTCAATGCAAGCTGGAAGTAGACCAGTGAGGCCCTGTGATAATCAGGCTCGACTACATTCTTCCCTGTCCCTCGCTCTTGTTTTCCCATTCAACACGAATGCGGGTCTGCCTTTCGCCGTTGTTTTTTTCTCTCTCCTCTCTCTCTCTCTCTTTCTCGGTTGTTTTCCTTATTGCGATGAATAGAATTGTCTAGCCGGGCCGGCAGCGGATAGGGTAGGGTAGGGCCGCTCGCCACGGCGTCGCCACGGCGTCGCGCGGCCGGATAAAATGGAGGTTTATTTATGCAGGGGTCATGTTCGGCCGGCGGCGCAGCGGCGCGGTGCATGCCGGACCCCGCGACGTGTCCGGGCAACAAAGACCTATCCGTGCGGCAATGACAATGCAGATATGTCTTTGTTGCCCGGACGCGTCGCCCTGGCCGCCCCTGCCGCGAGACAGGTGCGCAGCTGCTGCACCTGCCTCCGGGTATTGACTCGCCCGGGTCGGGTCTGCCGGGGGGACGGAGCGGGGCTGCCGGAGTCCCGCCGGAGCGACGCTAGCTCTCCTGTGACCGGACTCCGCAGCGGCTGGGCTACATGCATCGCAAATGCAATGCAAAAACAAAGCCCGAGTGCCTGGCAAAAAAGAAGTGAAAAATGAAACTCCGTGAAGGCGGTGGGTATGTCACCGCGATCAGGCGAGGAGAAAAGTTGGACGACGCTGGAGGTGGCGTCTGTCGTGCAGCGGTGCGAGGGTCAACGCCGCTGTTCCGTTCCGTTCCTCCGGCCGTGGCGGCGAGTATCACCGAGGCCATGCACGCCAGGGCTGCGCTGCTGCAGGCTGCTGCAGGCTGCTGCAGCGGCACCGTCGGGCACCGCACACCGCGCCGGGCACGCCGACGCGACGAGGGGCATCGCATTCCTCATGGCTGCCATCGTCCTTAGGACGGCCGGAAGTGGGTTCTCCGGCAGAGTCGTGGCGTGTCGCGCGGCCGCTCCGGCGGAGGGACTCCGGGGCAGCGCCACCCCCGGAGTGCCTCGGCTGCACCGGAGGATGGGAGCAACGGCTGCGCGGGGGAGATCTTGTCCGTTTGACGGGTTCGTTGAAGCGTAGTAGTTGCCTGTGGGAACCAAGTCTGCTCGCCGTGGCGTGCCCTGCGCCCCACAATGAGCATTCCAGAGACGGCGGAGACAGCAGGGCGACGCGGCCCTTCCCGGCGACCCTAGTCATTGACTCGAGAGTCGCGATCGGCTCGGCCGACGGGTCGCCAAACTGAGGCAGATCCGAGCACTTCCAGCGAGACTTCCAGGCGACCTCGGTGCACTCCGTGGCACTCCGTGGCACGGCCCCAGCCTCCTCCTTTCTTTCCGGAAAGCAAAGCGCAAAGCAGCGAGGCGGCCAACAAAAAGCTGAGAGCCGCGGCTCGTCGGCGCTGCTGGCGCTGCTCTGTGGGACGGAAGACCGGTACTGGCGGCCAAAACTCTTGTCATGTTTGGGTCTCCAGAGTCGTTAATAGTGCTCGGATGGATTGCAATACCCTATCAATGGACTGCTCTGCGCACGAGGAATCCATTGCTGGGGCCAAGCGCTTGATTCGAGCCCGGGGGGTCGAAACATGACATGAGTTCTAGCCGCCAACAATGGTCTTCTAGTCCACTGCGCGCCGAGCCTAAGAGCGCGCTGCTCGCAGTCTCTGCCGCGGGCCGGGCCGCCCGATTCACGGAAACTATTCGTTTCAGTCCAAGCAGTGGTCGTTGTTTTACACCCCTGAAAACGCCGGCCGTAATAAGCGGCCGGGGCGCCTCTTTGAAATCGCAGACGAGGACGACGTCGCGCAGCGCGGACGCGACAGAGTGCCGCCCGTTTCTTTGGCTGCACTTGTCGCGGGGTTTTGTTGACCGGCGCGTCTCCGAAGCCTGCAGAGCCGCAGGGCACCGCAGGGCACCGCAGCACAGAGGGCCATAGGCGGCCAAAATTCAGCGTGTTTCGACCTCCAGTCCAGTCGTTGAATGAGGTCATACTTTTGGCCCGAATGAAGCGTTGGACTACACCAATCGAACGAGAAATATCTCGCGAAGAGGTCGGTCGCTACGCTCGATTCGAGCACTGTTTTACGACTCATCGGACTGAAACATGCCCAAACTGGCCGCCAACAATGGATTTCTGGCCCACTGTGAGCAGAGCCGCCGCGCGGCGTTGAAAGGGCCCTCTCTTTGCCTCTTAAGGCGTTAATGCACCCGCAACAGTCAGCCCGCTACGCCACGCCACGCCACGCCACGCGGCGCTAAAACGCCTTTAGTGCTTCATCGCATCGGCATCGACCACCGCCTTGCCCATTGCGCCGCGCATCGACCATATCGTCGGTCCTGGCCTGCAGCAGCGGCTGCGCGGGGCGGCGCACAGCGGGCCAGAAGACCAGTGTTGCCGGCCAAAGACTGATCATGTTTTCATCTTCTCAGCCGTTAAGTAGTGCTCGAATAAGGCGTGTGACCCCATCAATGGCTTCCTCGTTCGCAGAGCAATCCAACGGTGGGGTCACACGCCCGGTTCGAGCACTATTTTGACTCCCAAGACATGCGAACCTGGCTAAGTTTTTTTGCGCGGACGCGGCAGGTCTTCTGGCCCACTGTGCGGCTAGGGGCGGCCGGCCCTGGGGAATGCGAAGCAGGGCCCGATTAAGGACATAAATGAGGCAAGGCGCCCGTCGCCGCGCTGGCGGGGTGGCACCAGGGCGTCCGGCGCGGTGTGCAGCAAGGCCTGCCTTGGGCCTGCGCGGTGACCAGCAGGGCCTGCTGCACGAAACGAGGAGGAACGGGTGAAAGGGCGCCATCAGTTCCGGGTCCGGCGCAGCCAAGGCGCAGCAGCGCGCGGAGCCGTGCCGCTGTGCCGCGCGTGCACCGAGGGGCAGCCACGCGACCGCCCCGCCCCACCCCGCCCCGCCACGCCCCCGCCACGCCCCTGCCTGCCTCCGGCCGCGCGCCGAGCGAAGGTCCACCAAGGGTCAGCGAGGCGCACCGTCGTCCCGCCGCGGCCGCCGCGGCCGCCCCCGTGCAGGACCTTTGGCACACGTGCGCGGGCGCACGCCGTCGCCGTCGACCCAGTCTGGCGCCATGGCCATACTCCACGCTCCACCGCGCGGCCCATGTGCTTAGCATGGAAAGTCTGCGAGGCGCGGAGTATGGCCGCATCACGACGGCGGTTTGGCCATGCCATACATCTCGGCTCGGGCTCCACCCGTTTTTCTTGCCTCTGAAAATTTGCATGCCGTCCTTCCTTGGTGGCTGCTCCGCGCTGCTCCGCGCTGCGCCGCCGGCGTCCCGTTCGAGTCGTGGCCGGTGTAGTGCCCGCTGCCCGCCCCGCGTGTCCGCTGCCCTCGTGCCCCCGCCGTGACGACCGCGCTGACGTGACGGCCAGCTATACCGGGCAGACCGGGGCATGCCCGACGACTCCTAGTAACAACGTCGTATCTGTAAGGCAATTACTGCTCATATACGTCGTTGCTGCTAGGAGTCGGCGGGCCGGCCTTGGCTGTGACGGGCTGCTCGAGTATTTGCCGATGCTGTCCCCGCTGGACCCCGGCCGCGCTGGGGGCTGAGGGGCCTAGCCTCGATGCAGGCCGAGGCCGGCAGAGACCGTGGCAACACAGCCTCTGATCTCTCATCGCGACTGGCCGGGGCTCCTGCACGCTGCACCACGCCGCGCCACGCCGCGCCACGCCGCTGCAGCGCTCGCAGTGCATTCTCCTTGCTTCTCTTCTCTTTTCGTTTTGTTAATGTTCTTGCTCCTCGCTGCTCCTCTTCGTCCCTTCCTCCCTCCGCCCACTCCTCTCTGCTTCTCTTCTGCATTCCGCTTCCTCCCTCTCTCTCTCGTCCTTTCCTCGGTTTTTTTCCTACTCTTTTTTTCCCAATTCGTTTTCTCGAGCATTTCCTGCTATCGTTTCTGCCCTCTCCCCGTCGTGTGTACTTCTCTTTCTAATCAGCATGGCCATAATTCGCACATGGTCTCTTAATCACTGGCTCCATCGACGTGCCTTTAGTCCTGCCTGCCAGCCTCGCCTGCCCCGGCAGTGCCCGCCCGTCCGGCGGCCTGCCTGTCTGTCTGCCTGTCCGCCACTCTGCAGCACCTTCCAACCACCCCGCCCTTCGCACGGCCCTTCGTTCAGCGAGCGTCGCACAGGAAGCCCGGAGTGCAGTGTAGGTGGCCAATGACACGGTTCGTTCTCCGGGGTAATTAAATAATATGCAAATCGAGCGTATGCGACGCCATCCATGCGGATTACTCAGTAAAGGAGCCATCTACTTGATGGTGTAAAGTGTTCGATTGCAGCACTATTTGACGCCTGCAGAAGGAAGCCGCAATGTGTCATGCGTTTTGGCCGCCTGCTCCTGTTCAGAGTGCGTCGCGTTCTCCCACTGCGAGTCAACGTATCCCGGCAATGAGGACCTATCTGCAAGGCGATTGCCGCACAGATAGATGTTTGTTGCCCGGCACGTACGGAGTGCTACCCAGCCTGCGCCAGCCTGCGCCAGCCTGCGCCAGTACAGGCCCTCGTTGGAGGAGCGCTGATTGTTCGTCATTATCCACTCACGCGGACACCCTGGCCGACGTGCTTGTCCGACCCGGCGCACGCGCTCCCGCGTCACAGTGAGCCAGAAGAGCGGCCTCTGGCCCGCTGCGCGGCACTGCGTGGCGGGCTGCCTACCCCGCCGGCCCCAGGCGCTCGGCGTGGAGACCTGAACGCACGGCGCGGCCGGCAGCGCAAAGGCAGCGCAGCCGGACCTCGCGGCGCCTCCTTGCGACGAGTCCGGGCAACAAAGGCCTATCCGTGCGGCAATGCCTGTACAGATAGGTCTTTGTTGCCCGGACGCGTCGCTTGGCCTTCTTCGTCCTCGTGGCTTTCGCGGGCCGCCGCGCCGTGAGGGTCGCCGGGCCGGCTTCCTTGTTTTGCCTGCACGCTGTGCCACCTGCACGACGCGTATTTTTGCCTGCCGCGGCAGACTATTTTGCGCACACCGTTACATCGGAACGATGCGACCACGGAGCGGGCGCCCTGCCCGGCCCGGCCCGGCGCGCGGCTCGTATGCACGCCGAGCGAGGCCCGCCGCGCCCCGCGCCGTGCCGTGTCGTGTCGTGTCTTGTCGTGTTCATGAGCAGCAAGGGGCACCTCTAACGCTGTCCGCCTAGCCGGGGCGGGACGGCCGGGACACGCCGCGCCGCCGCTTGCCCCGCTGTCCGGGCAGCAAAGCCCTATCCGCGCGGCCGTGACGACACAGATAGGTCCTTGCTGGCCGTCCGCGCCGCTCGGTGCAGTGTGCAGTCATCGCCCGCCGCCCTTTTTACGCGCAGATGATCGTAAGGCAACAAACTGCAGCGCACCACGCCGGCCTGGCCGAGGGCCTGGCCGAGGGCCTGCAGGCCTGCAAAACTCCTCCGAGATCCGATTGCCGACAAGATGCACAAGGGCATGGCTGTGGGCTGCGGCTGCCTGAGCACCCCATGGCTGCCCGGCCTGGGCGGACCTCGTTAAGGGGCACATCGTCATGCAAGGCGCGGGCGGCAGGCCATGAGCGCCGCGCCATGGGTTTTCGTCATCCCCAGCGTGAGCGTGGCGTGCGCTATGGGGCACGTTCTAGTAGTGCGCCATGGGCAGGGTACATGCACTGCGCATGCTCGCCGCGCCGCCCGATTGACCGCGTCGCATGGAATGCCCCCCACCCCTCGGCGTCGCGACGCTCTGGAGATGGATGGCCGCCGCGATGCGAGCCATGTTCCGATGCCACACGACACACGACGCCGGGCCGCGCCGAGCCTTGTTATGAGATGATGCGTGCCGCGGTGCCGCGTGCCCTTGTACTTGACTTCCATGCCCACACATAACTGGATTGCGGCGCGGCGCGGTCGGCATAGAGATGCCGCTCGACGCGACCTGCCCTGCCCAGGCCGTCTCGCGTCGCGTCGCGTCTCGCGGTCACTGGAACAATATATCGCGCCGGCGCGCGAAAACTTGAAAGTCCGGGACCTAAAACCCACACGCTCCATGTACGAGCGCACACACGCAGACGGGACACGGCAGGGCCGTGGGCAGGCAGCGTGACGCTGGGCGTGACGCGGTGCCCTGAACTGCAACGCCCATCACCGACACCTCTCCGCGGGTACCAGGGTACCGGACCCCGGGGTCCCGGGGTCCCAACCGGCGGTGCCAGGTGTGTGCACCGGGCCACTGTCGGAGGGGCGTTGGCGGGGCGGTGGCGGGGCGGTGGCGGGGCGGTGGCGGGGCGGTGTGCCTTGCAGCCGGGAGCCTTGATCGGTGGCCATCCTGGAACGCCGCCGCTCTGCCCCGCGCCACGCCGCGCCACGCCTGGCACAACCGGCTCGCGAGTCTGTCGAAGTGCTTCGCGGGGTAGGGCGAGAGGAGGGCGGACCCGCGGTGGACCGGGGCCGGGCCAGGCGACGCGGACGGGGGGGAGGCTGGCTGCTGCCTGGCTGCTGGCTGGCTGCTGCTTGGCCGGTGCTCACTGCAAGCACGCTGCGCGCTGCAGGCAAGGTCATTGCCGTGTCCCTCCCGTCCTGCCGCCCTCCTCCTCCTCGTCCTCCTCCTCCTCCTCCTCGTTACACACCCCGTGCGGTGCGCGCTGCCTGCGCTGCCCGCGGTGCTTTCTTCCCTATATTGGCGTTTATTCCACTCCCTCTGCTCGGCCGGAGTGAGAGTGGCGATGCGGTGCGGCGTCGCTGTTTGCTGTTTGTGGGTTCGCGGGTTCGCTGGCCGCCGCTGTGCGGTGTGGTGGGCGGCGCGGCGGGTCACCAGAAAGTTAGGCAAAACATCGCACTAATTTGGCGCGGGCAGTTACCTCCTCCTGCGTCGTCGGTGGGCAACTCGTCGTCGACTCTCAGGCAGGAGATGTTGCCCCGAGAACGTCCGCGCCCGTGTGTGTGTGTCGGGGCGGCGGGCGCCTTGAACCCCTGGGCGGCAGACCGGCCCGCCCCGCGCCGCACGGGAGCTCGGCGGCACGGCCTACCTCCCAGGCGTCCTCCCGCCGCCAGACGGACGGGCGTGTCCCGCACGGGCGAGGCGAGGCCCGTGATGCTCGTGACCGGTGCGCTGGTCGTGCTCTGCATCCGCGGAAACAGAGGGAGGAGCATGGTGCCTGCGCCGCTTGCTTTCGCGGGAAGCATTCGAAAGATTTCTCATAACGGGTCGGAGGGCTGGGCGGCGCCGGGCCGGGCCGGGCCGGGCCGGCCGCCGCTCGAATTGGCGTCATTCAGCGGCTCGGGTTGCGCCGCTCAAGAGGTGCGATTTGGTGGAAAGGTGCCTGTGTTTCGGGCGAGTCACCTCGTCTTGTTTATTTTTATATTTAGTTTGGGAAACAAAAGGACGGTCGGCCCGACTACTGGGAGTGTCGGAGTGGAGCGCCTCCGCACTGCATTGTCCCGGTACGGCCGTTTCGGCCACTTGCGCCCGGCGGCCCGCTTCCCAGTGCTACTGCGCCGGCGCGGCACTGACCGGCACGGTGTGGCGCCGCGGACTCAGCCGCGACCAAGTACTCGCGACAGTGGGCCAGAGGCGGTCAATACTCTGGGCATGTTTTCATCTCCAGAGTCGTTACATAGTGCTCCAATCGCGCGTATGGCTGCATCAGCGATTCGAAGATCAGTCGATTGGTGGGGTCAAGCGCTCGGTCCTAGTACTGTTCAGCGGCTCTGGAAGCTGTAACATGCCCAGAGTTTCGTCCGCCCACACCGGTCTCCTGGTGCACTGTGCGGGCCTCGGCTGCACTGCGGTGCCGCAGAGGACGCCATGCTGCACCGGGCCGCCGCGCGCAGGCGCCACGGTGTCCGTACTCCGCGCTGGAACCTGGAGACCCGGAGGCTTCGTGGAACGCCGCAGGAATCCAAGGCTAGTTGCAGCTAGGGACCGGCCAGGGGTCCGGGGTCCATGGGCCCCTGGGTCCAGCAGGAACCAGCGCATTCCGCGCCCTGAGTCCCCGCGGCGCGGCGTGGCGTGGCGTGGTGGGGCGTAGCGTGGCGTGGTGCGGCGTGGTGTGGTGCGGCGTCCCCCGCCATTTAACTGAACGCCTGCCAGGGCTGCCGGGCGCCTTGCGGTGCGGTGCGGTGCGGGCGCCCTCACCTCGCCAAGTGAATTCGACAGTGTGGCCAGAACTATAAAGTGGGCATCGCGCCCCGGCCCGGCGCACTGTGGGATAGAAACGGTGAAGGCGGCCAAAACTCTGGGCATGTTTTGATCTCCAGAGTCGTTAAATGGTGCTCGAACCCCATCAAGGGATTGCTCTGAGAACGAGGAATCCATTGATGGGGTCATCCGCCGGATTGGAGCACTATTTAACAACTCTGGAGGTCGCAACGTCGCAACATGCCCAGAACTTTGGCCGCCAACAATGGTCTTCTGGCCCACTGTGCTGCGGCACGGCACACCGCACGGCGCACGGCCGTGAGACGACTAGTTTTACATCTCAGTCCGCTAGCAGCGTGCCGGTGCATGGCAGTGCATGGCGGTGCATGGGCGCGGCTCCGGCCCGGATTAGCGTGTCATCTTCCCACCGGGGAGTTTATGGGGCTCCGCTGCAGCGTCATCATCAAGGCCATCAAGCCTCCGATGACGGCGTGACGTCACTGCGCCGTCGTCGGCTCCGGTGATTGGATTTGGTGACCGCACAGGGCCAGAAGATCGGTTTCGACGGCTGGAACTTGGTCTCGTTTTTTTCACTATAGATGTGTGAGGGAACAGTTGAATCGTAAAGCATAGGTGGATTCGCACGCTCGATTCGAGCACTGACGATAATGATGAAAATGGTGATGATGATGACGCCACTCCGCTGGCCCGCTGTGGGTCCCTGCCGTGGTGGTGTGGTGGCGCCGGCTAGCCGCGGCTTGCCCGACCCCGGCTGCGTCGCACGCCCCTTGTTTCCTGCGCCCACGATGACTTATTCCCTCATTTTCCCGCCGCGCCTGGAACCCCCCGCTGGAGTCTGGAGAGCGCGCTGTAGCCCGCCCGCTACAGGCCCCTGCAGCGACTGCAGCGGCCCCGCTGGGAAGGGCCGAGGCCTGGAGGGGCTGGAGGGCCTGCAGTGGAGCGGCCGCCGTCGTGACCGTGATTTCGCCGCAGAACAATGTTGTTTAATGGCCAATTTGCCGCAAAGATGTGACACGGACCGCACCGGGCAGCGCCGGCCGGTTGCGCAAGGAGGGCTGGACGCGACCTCTCGCCTGGAGTCTGGAGTCCAGCGGCGCCCAGATTCCAGTGCGAGGATGCGGCTTTTAGGACCACCTGGTCGTCGTGGTGCGAGTCCTGCCGGGCGGTGCCACTGCTGACGCACGGTGGCCCAGAGACGGGTGTCGCCGGCCAAAACTCCGGCATGTTCCGGCCTCCAGAGTCGTTGAAATGTGCTCGAATCTGGCGTATGACCCCATCCATGGATTCCTCGTTCTCAGGTGGGTAACCCATTGACGGGGCCGCATGCGCTCGATTCGAGCACTATTTAACGACTCTAGAGATCAAAATAGGCCCAGCGTTGTGGCCACCGACACCGGTTGCTGGCCCACTGTGTGACGTGAAGAATGTGGCCGAGTTTGGAGTCCGCCGGCCCGGCCTTACCTCGGCGCGGTGCTCTCAGGGCGACACGGCCCGAGTGCCTCGACCCGACCCGCCCGGACCGGCGCAGAGCGCAGCGCGCAGACTCGCCGCAACTTGGCCAAAACGGGTTGCCGATTAATAGCGGTAATGAGATGGGCCACGCTGCACATGCTGCATGCATCCCGTTGGACTCGGCCGGGCGGCAGGGCACGGCGCGGCAGGGCACGGCGCGGCAGGGCACGGCGCGGCAGGGCACGGCGCGGCAGGGCACGGCGCGGCAGGGCACGGCGCGGCAGGGCACGGCGCGGCAGGGCACGGCGGCAGGGCACGGCGTGGATCCCATCCACCTGCTCCAGCCGGCTATGGCAGGCCATGCTGGCCAAATTTATTTCTCGTGTTGCCTTAGCGTTGCCCGTCCCCACACACGCCCGGTGCCCAGTGCCCAGTGCCCGCGGTGCGGTGCAGCACCGCGTCGACCTCATCACCAGCCATTGTGTCGGTGCCGGGTGGTCCAGCACCACGCGGGGGCCGCGGGCCACGGCCGCGCGTCCTCCTCCATGCCCCGAAGGCCCTGCCCTGCCCTGCCCGGCCCTGCCGGAGGTGCCCTTGATTGTGTTGGCTCAACTCAACGCCTCTCTGTGCTTCGTTTCATTTCGGATGGGCAGGCCGGGGCAGGCCGGGCCGGTGCACTCGCTTTCTAGCCGTCGTCGCATGATGGGCACCATAGCCAGGGGCACGGCGGGTGGGGCGTCGGGGTGGCTTCGATTTGCCCCCCCCCCCTCCTCTCCTCTCCCTCCTGACCCGGGGCTGACCCGCAACGCCGCGCCGCGCCGCCCGACGCTTTTACCCTTTTTACCGGACGGTTCTTCTAGTAGAGTAGGCATTGTTCGCACTGCTAGGAGAGGTGAGTGCCATCCAGTGTGGGAAAATATTTACGTAGTGCGGCGTGGCGTGGCGTGGCGTGGTGCAGTGAGGGCCGCCCCCGCGCCCGCCGTTTCGCGGCGATGAATCCCGGAATAGGGCGAGAAGGGCGCGGGAAAAATAAAAGGAGGGTCGCTGGAATTAACGCGGATGACACGGCCGTTGATGCGCGCGCCGACCACAACGCCGTGCCGCGCCGTGCCGTGCCGTGCCGTGCCGTGCCGTGCGCGCCGTGTGTGCATGGGCTCGCCTTTCCAGATCACAATTAAGTAACTCACGCCTCGTGACAGGCCCGCGGTGCGCTGCGCTGCGGTGCTGACGACGTCATAACTCAACGCCCTACCGCCGCCGCGCTGCCTGTACTGCCGTGGACGGGCCGCTCGGTGGCTCGCCTGGCTCGTCCCGGTGTGTCGGAAAACGTAAACACAACAAAGCAATAAATGTGTGTGTGTATCTTTTGTTGCAGCCGGAAGAATTCCCTGGTGGTGCGCACCCAGCTGTCCGTCCGGGTCCACACCATCATCGGTAAGACTGCCACTGCACTACTGTGCACTGCTTCTCTCTCCTCCTCTTCTTCTTCTTCTTCTTCTTCTTCGCCTTCTGGCCATTAATTAAACGCTTTCCGTAATCGGTTGCCAAGTGAGCCCCTCGCTGTGGTGTTGCAGAGAAGCTGGTTACCTCGGAGGGACGTGAGCTGCGCCGCGCCCTCTTTTCGCTCAAACAGATATTCCAGGTAAGTCCAAGCGACGGCCAGTGCGCAGCCAGTGCGCCAGACGACCATTCGACGTGTCCGTGCAACAAAGGCGTATCTGTATGGCATTGTCTGTACATATACGCCTCTGTTCACGGACAGGTTGCGTTGTGGGCGCCCAAAACTCCGGTTATATTTTCAGCTTTCAGAGTCGTTGAATGTTGCTCGAATTAAGCGTATGGCCTTATCAATGGATTGCTCTACGAACGAGGAATCGATTGGTGGGGCCCCACGCTCGATTCGAGCATTATTTAACGACTCTGATGGTCGAAACATACCTAGAGTTTTGGCGGCAGACACCGGCCCTCTACCCCACTGGCCCGTCCTTCCATTTGCAAATATTCGCTGCCATTGAATGCCGCGGGGTCAGGCGAGGTGGGTTGAGGCTGGGGAGTCGAACCCCCGCCCCTGCGCTGCGTTTCGCTGCCCCCCGTGCTGATACCTACGTCGACGTGTCCGTGCAACAAAGGCATATCTGTGTCGTCATGGCCAAACAGATACGCCTTTGTTGCACGAACTCATGGCCGTGACGCGGGTCTCGTTGTGATGTGTTGCAGGAGGACAAGGACCTGGTGCACGAGTTCGTCCAGAATGAGGGCCTGTCGTGCCTCGTCCAGGTCGGCTCCACGGCGGACCAGAAGTACCAGAATTACATTCTTCGAGGTGGGTCCGAGAGGGGAGTCTGCTGCCGTCGGCTGGCCGTTGCGACGCGTCCCGGCAACAAAGACCTATCTGTACGGTGATGGCCTCACAGATAGGTCTGTGTTGCCCGGACACGTCGCGTGGGCCGTGGCGCTGCCGTGGCGCTGCCGTGGCGCTGCCGTGGCACTGCACTGCGGAGATGATGATGAGTCCTGGGGAAGCGGAGCAAGCGAGGCGCTTTAATTTAAAGCGCAGCCTGGAGCCCGGCCGCTCTCGCGCTCTCGCGCCCCGACTCCACGCGATGAACTGGATGAGCTCTCATCTCCGGATCGACTTGGCCAAGTGAATGCAGGAGCGTTTTCCGACGACTCCTTTCAACAACGACGTATCTGTGTAGCAACTACTGCTTGGATACGTCGTTGTTGCTGTGAGTCGTCGTTTCGTGCCTCAAAGGCCTTATTACCCTCTCATCTCCAGTCCGAGCAGTTATTTTACTTTTGAAAAGAAACGCCCGTAAAGCGCGTGCGTTTTTTTTGCTATTGCTAGTATTGTTCGTTTTCCGCGGAGTTTAGGTTTATGAAATGGGAACGGTTACCGCGGCGGGGAGTCGTGTGAACAAATCTCTAGAAGAACGGTGAATTTAAAACGCTCGCGGCTGAAAAGAAAAAGAAGATGCCCCGTTAGTCAGTGGAAAAGTAGCTGTACATCGGCAACTTTGACCTGCTGCCCGTTCAGACACACTTTTAACAAATGATGCACCTGCTACAGCCCTGCTGGGCTCCGTGGCCAGGATTTGCTACCTAGCGTTCATTCAAGTCACGTACAAAAAATTAATTTAAGAAATAATCACAATTTTTTAAAATCAAAATTGGACCGGGGGAAGAGTCCGGACCGAGACGAACGAACGTCCATCGGCCGAAAAAGGGGATATTGAAACGAAACACTTGTCTAACCTCGCGTCTCTGGTTCAGCCCTGGGCCAGGTGATGCTCTACGTGGATGGCATGAACGGCGTCATGGAGCACCCCGCCACGCTGCAGTGGCTCTACTCCCTCATCGCTAGCCGCTTCCGCCTCGTCGTCAAGACCGCCCTCAAGCTGCTGCTCGTCTTCATCGAGTACACCGACGCCAACAGCCTGCTGCTCATCCGCGCCGTGCACGCCGTCGACGCGGCCGAGGGTGAGTCTGATGCAGGCCAGAGGGGGCCAACACTCTGGGCATGTATCGACCTCTAGAGTCGTTAATTAGTGCTCGAATCCTCGAATCGAGCGAATGACCCGAGCCGTGGATTGCTCTACGAACGAGGAATTCATTGATGGGGCCATACGCTCCATTCGAGCACTATTTAAGGACTCTGGAGGGCGATACATGCTCAGAGTTTCGGCCGCCAGCACCGGTCTTTCGGGCTCACTGTGTGCGGAGGACCGGCGAGGACAGGCTAGGCTGTCTGCAGCCTGCAGGTCGGGACTTGCCGACGCAACTGCCTGCCGCACTCTCTCCGGTACTCGTCGCTTTCAATTATTTGAAACGGCTCCGGCGGTCGCCGGTGAGGCTGGCGAGGCGAGTCTACTTTACTAATCCCGGCCCCGGCTCGGCTCCGCGTGGACCAGCCGAGCCAGCCGGGGGGGTCCTGGGCCGTGCTCGACTCGTCTGCCACGCGTGGAGGGCGTACCGCGCGTACCGCGCGCACCGCGTACCGGCAGGGCGCATGCGCGGGGGCGTATCGCCGATCGACGTGTCCGGGCAACAAAGACCTATCTGTATATGAATTGCGGCACATATAGGTCCTTGTTGCCCGGACACGTGGCGATGGGCTTTCACTCACGTCGCCGTCGTTGGCGTCCACGCCGTCCACGGTCATGACGTTGGGGTGTCGTCTTTGTCGCAGGGCTGACGCCGTGGTCGCGCGTCATCCGCCTGCTCATGGACTACGACGCGGCGGACACGGAGCTGCTCATCTACGCCATGACGCTGCTCAACAAGACGCTGGCCGGCGTGCCCGACCAGGACACCTACTACGACCAGGTGGACCTGCTGGAGGAGCAGGGCATCGAGAGCGTCATCAGCAGGTGAGCTGTCAGAGGCCTCTGCGACAGTTGGCCAAAGACCGGTGCAGGCGGCCTCAAATCTGGGCATGTTTCGACCTTCAGAGTCGTTGAATAGTGCACGAATCGAGCGCATGACCTCACCAATGGATTGCTCTGAGAACGAGGAATCCGTTGATGGGGTCATCTGCTCCATTCGAGTACTATTTAACGACTCTGGAGATGAAAACATGCCCAGAGTTTGGGCCGCCTTCACCGGTATCTGGCCCACTGTGCCGCGTAGCCGTAGTCTCCGTTTTAGTTATTCACGACGGCGACTTCCGACGGAACGGAATACAACAGTCGCAATCGCTTTTTAAAGGTGAAGGCTCCGCCAGGCTAGCCGCGCCGGGCTGGGCGCGCAAAAAGCACACAATACCACAATCGTATTCCAACTCTCTTAAATCTCGGCTGGCAACATGATACCCCTGACGCCCCTACCCGCCATGGGGCCACTGGCTCGGCCACGGGGCCATGGGGGCTCACCTCTTTATAGTCACGATGCTGCTGCGGTGGCCTGGCCGTGCCGTGGCGTGCCGTGGCGTGCCGTGCCGTGCCGTGCCGTGCCGTGCCGTGCCGTGCCGTGCCGTGCCGTGCCGTGCCGTGCCGTGCCGTGCCGTGGCGGTGCCGCGGTGCCCGCCGTCTGACAGGACGGGGCAGGGCTGCCAACATTATGCAGCCATAACTAACAATAACACGTTGCGCCAATGCCGTTGGCCGCCGGGTCGGTAGCGTAGTGCTGCAGCCTGCAGCGCGCCGTGCACGGCGGCGGGGTGCCGACGGAGCCACCCGGAGCCCTCCGGCTGCATTGGGGGTCACGGCCGCTGGCCGCGCCGACGTCGCGCTTCTTTCGCTATGTGCGCCCTCTGGAGCGAGCAGCGGGCACTGGAACTCCCGAGGGGGACGTAACTCCGAACAGTCACTGTACGCTTTCAAAACAGTCACGTCAGTAGACGTAGCAAACGGTACTAGACTGTCCTCCGGCCGCCGTTCCGGAGCGCCTGTCGGAGCCCGGGTAGGCAGTCCCGCTCAACACGCGAGTGCTGCGGGCCGGCCCAGCCGGCGACGGCAGGCGCCCCCGGCCCCGGCGCCGGGTTATACTACAGGGGCGCCAGAAGACGTGACTAGAGCGTTAAAAGACGTTAGTAACTGTCAATTAACAACAATTCAAGTCATCTACATTCAAATTTACTGTAGATTATGACAGTAACTGCTCGCGATGTTTTGAAGTGACGTCCCCCTCGGGAACCTCTCCTAGGATCAGCCCGACGCCGCCATTGACGTCTGTCTCCTCCTTCCAGATACATGTCCCGCCAGGGCACCGACCTGGACCTGCTGCGCCAGCTGCAGATCTACGAGGCCGTGCTGCAGTTCGAGGATGGCGTGGGCGGCAACGTGCCGCAGCCCCTCCGCCAGCTGGACGACAATCTCAGGTCAGCATCAGGGCTTTTGTTCTCGCCAGCAGGGGTGAGTCCGCGCCATTCTGCGGGTTATTGCGAAACTCGTTTCCCTGCCGCGGCCCGGTGCCGGTGGACGCGCCTTGGGGGTGGCCGCGCCGCGCGCCGCGAGGGAAGACGAGACGTGATGGATGATGATACCGGCCGGGGCACTACGACGTGACCGCGCAACAAAGGCGTATCTACACGGGAATGGCTGTACCGATACGTCCTTGTTGCACGGACACGGCGACTAGTCGGTGAGCAGCGCGAGCAGCGCATCCACGCCTCGTCCGCAGCAGTGCTGCAGCAAGATGGCTATCGGCGGGTCGACGCGGAGGAGCAGGTCCGCCCCGTTGTTGGTATTCCGGGTTGCAGGATAATGCCGTTCCAACCCCCCTCCCCCCTTCCCCGCACGCCGCCGCGCGTCAAGAAGATCTTTTTAGCGTTATGCTCGTCGCAATAAATAATGCTGTCCATCACCGCGTCAGACTGGTGCACACCGCACTGCCTGCGCCCTGCCCTGTGCGCACAGCGGCGCGCAGTGGATATGCCAGAGGACCGGCGTGGGCTGCCTCAACCCCGGGCGTGTTTTGATCTCCAGAGTCGTCAAATAGCGGTTGAATGGAGGGCATCTGTCCCCACCAATTGATTGCTCTTCGCACGAGGAGAACATGGACGGGGTCATACGCTCGATTCGAGCACTAAGTAACGACTCTGGAGATCAAGACATGCCCAGAGTTTTGGCCGCCAACAATGGTCCTCTGGCTCGCTGCGCGGCCAAGGCAGAGGCTGCTCCAGATTTACGGCCGCGGCCCGTACAAAGAAGGCGTCGCAACTCGAGTCGTGGCGAGGCGGCGAAATCGCCTGGGCGCTTTACTCCCCTCCGATCATCACGCTGCTCATTCTGCACAGGAAAACGCTGCGGAACCGCAAGTCGCTCACGTCCGACCTGGGCATGGGCGTGGACCGGCGGCGGTCGCGGCGCCACTCCACCGGCACCGTGCCGCCCCACCTGCGCCTGTCCTCTGGCGTGCCGGCCGGCGGCCAGGGCGGCGTCCTCGGCGGACCCGGCGGACGCCGCGAGGACGGCGAGGACTCCAGCAGCTCGCAGTCGTCGCAGGCGCTCGACTCGATGCACCTCAACGGCAACTACAAGGAGACCGGAGGTGAGTGCGGGCGTGTTGCCGCGGACGGTGGGTCAGAGGACCGGTTTGGACTGGACGCGTTTGATCCTCTCGAACCGTTGGGTCTAATCGAAGACATGACTCCGCCAGTGGATTGCTCTGTGAACGAGGAATCTATTGTTGCATTTGTGGTTCGTGGTTCGGTGGAAGGCCTTGGGCTTGTCCAGAGGTTCGGCCGCGTGCACTGGTCATCTGGCTCACCGCGCGGCGCGCTGCGTTGTGATTTGATTAACGCCTGCCCCGTGTGCCGCGCGTCGTCGAGGCCCGAGGCCCGAGGCCCGAGCCCCCCGGCAAGGCCCTGGGTGGGCTCGCCCAGCCTCGCCTCGACTAATGTATGGCTTTCTAACTGCGCGGCGACGCTGCCGCCGTGCCGAGTGCTGTGCGATGCGTGCTGAGTGTTTGCTTGGCCTTGAAAGGCGTGCAGGACGTCGGCGTGACGCCCCGCCCTGCGACGCCGCAGGGAGCGCGCGGAGCGCCAGCGCTGCTTCCAGCGCGAGCAGGCCCGAGTTCACCGTCGGGGGGCGGCCCGTGCAGGGCGCCAACTCGGACCCCGGCCCCGTCAGCCCGCCTCTGGTGCCACCATCGCCGCCCCCCGCCACCGCCCCCCGCCGCCACCCCCCCGCCGCTACCACCCTCACCCCAGTCCTTGGGGCCTGGGCCCGGGGCTGCTCAACTACACCGTCCCGGACGAGGGTAACGCTTTGCAAATGAATTTCGCCGCCGCTTGTGTCTCTGACGAACTAACCCGAGATGACGCACTGCGACGTGTCTATGCAACAAAGGCGTATCGGTACAGACATTGCCATACTAATACGCCTTTGTTGCTCGGACACGTCGACTGGAGGAAGGGCGCGCTGTAGCTCTGCTATCTGCCCTGCAGGCCCTGGACGCCGGCGCTGGCGCAGCGGCTGGCCAACGGCACGTCCGGCGTCCTCTGCCCCGGCGTCGGCACGGACCTGAACCTCCTGCGAGCCGCCGATCGAACGCCGCTGCTCAACGCCGTCAACCGCATGGACTCGCGGCACGACAACTCGTGGGCCTACGCCGCGGCGCCCAGCCCCAGCCCCAGCCACGGCGAGGACAGCAACGGCTACGGCCTGGACGACCCTGGCTGCGCGCAGGGAGAACACCGTCAAGGACCTGACGCAGAAGCTGGCGAGCCAGAACATCCTGCAGAGCCCGGTAGGCATCACCGGCCCACCTCCCCACGCCCTTCACCCCTCCTCGCGATCCTGCCTGAGAGGTTATCTTTGTCTGTTTAGGTGGACGAGAACAAGTCGTTCATCAATGACATGTCCGGGATGGCCGGCATCATCTCCAAGGCCAAGGAGGGCCTGGCGAAGAGCAAGTCCAAACAGGACGTGTCGCCGACGACGCCGCCGCCACCTCCCTCCGCCGCCGCCCCCCGCGCCCAAGATCAAGTCGGAGACGGAGCTGCACTGGGAGGAGCTTGTGTCGAACCTCAGCCGGTCGCTGGAGCTGTGTGACCTCGACTTCACCGACCTGCACAGCGACGTACGTCTGCCGCACCTGCGAGGTGTGCGAGTCAGTGTCGACGTGTCCCTGCAGCAATGGTGTATCTGTATGGCAATGACTGCACAGATACGCCTTTGTTGCACGGACACGTCGCTGTGCCCCAGTCCTCACGACCCCACTCTGTTCCAGGACGAGGAGGACGTCCCTCTGTCCGGCCAACGCCGCCAACGGCGTGCCGCTGCCCCCCACCGCCCCCGGTCGCCATGATGGCCGACGCGCCGCCCCCCCGCCGCCCCCGACCCAACGGCAGGATGTCCGCCACCAACGGCACCTCCACCATCCTCGGGCCACCCGTGTTCGGCGTGAGCCTGCGCGGCAAGCTGGGCACCAGCACGACGGACGGCGCGGGGCACGGTGCCGGGCTCGGTGCCACCGCCGCCACCGCCACCGCCGCCCAAGAACAAGAAGACGGTCAAGCTCTTCTGGAAGGAGGTGCGAGTCACAGCGTCACTGCCCTCTGCAGCGGTGCACAGTGGGCCGGAAGACCGGTGTCGGGGGACAAAACTCTGTGCATGTATCCACCTCTAGATTGCTCGAAGCGAACGTTTGACCCCCAATGGAGTGCTCTGCAAACAAGGAATCTATTGATGTGGCCATTCGCTCGTTTCGAGCACTATTTAACGACTCTGGGGATGGAAACATGGCCAGCGGTTTGCCCGCCAACAATGGTCTTCTGGCCCACCGTGCGGCGGGCCGGGTCCCTTTGCAATTGTAATCGGCAGCGCTGTCGCGTCGCAGTGCGTCGCGTTGCGTCCGGCGCGTCCCCGGTCCCCCGCGCGTCCCGCTCCAGATGGCTGCGCTTCACTGTCAGATTGAATTAAGATTAGGGCGTGCTCGGTCTGCTCGAGTATAATAATTACCCTCTGGGCGAGTGACGACCGCCATTAGCCAAAGCAGCCAAGGCGCTGGCTGCCAGCCTCGCTGCCGCTGCGGCGCGGGGTAGCGGCGCGGCGATACGCTGCGCCTCACCGCGCCGACCACCGATACCCCGTGCCTCACAATGACTTCCCTGCTCCACAGGTGCGGGACGACCCCGCGGCGCTGGTGAGGACGCACTACGCCCCCGATGCTGTGGGACGAGCTCCGGCCCGTGGGACGTGGACACCCAGAAGCTGAGCACCTGTTCGAGTCCCGAGCCAAGGACCTCATCTCCAAGGTGCTTACTCGAGGAACCTTCTAGGACGCCTGAAGAAGGTTTTAAGTTCGGACGTCTTCGGGACATGACATGGGAAACGGCGGTGATGGGTAGGGCCCAGTGTACACTGTACTCAGAACCACAAAGCTACTAGAACGTCCTGGCCGCGCCGGGGATGTCTAGGACGACATGCAACACTCTGGGTTTGTCCACCTGCAGGGCTCGGCTCGGCTCTCTGTTTCTGCTGTTTCTACTTGGATCTTTACTTTCGCTTGAGTGGCACAGCTGCGCCAGCGCAACGCAACGCAACGCAATGCAACGCATACTCATCCACGTCTTCAACGTTTCCAAGGCACTATTGCACTACAACGAGGCGCGCGTCGCCGCAGAGTGATGCTTACTTCGTGTCCACAAAACATTCTCTCGCTTGTCATCGTTACTTCACACTTTAACACCCCAGTGTCATTGAACTGGCCGCAGCGTGACACTCTTTTCGATGTCGGCCACTCGTCCTGATTTCATATAAACTCAACTTTACTTAATTGTGGTCAGCCTTTTTTTCGTTTTTAAATAATATTCTTGGGATCTCAAAGTCCCACAAACAATTTCATGGTTGCTTCATTCATCACGTCTTTCAGCTTGTACATAGAATGGGGCTATTGCTGCATAATTCCCAAAAATCACATATTTGTGGAAAGCTCCCATGTGACAAAATTGTCCTGACAACTGCACTATAAAAATAAAATGTCACATGCGTGCTTAGAAAACAGATTTTGGTGGAATTTGGTGGTGGTGCTTTTGTTAATTTGCTGTATATTTTTTTCCTTTCCGTGGCGGGTGTTGGTCTGGGTGGTGTTGGTGTGTCCGACACATCTCGCAGGAGGTAAGTTCTCCCCCGCGACCTCTACCGTCATACATGCCCTAGGATTAATTATTTTATGTGTTTTTTTTTCTCTCAAAGCAGTGGTGGTGTAGTTACTCAAGTACTTAAATTTTGTACATATTTGCTGTCAAGGTATCTGGGTGGACGGTGCCCATCCGTGGTCACTTTTTACAATTTTTTAGCAACATGCTCTTTCTAAAATCGGTTATTGCTTGTCATCTGAATAATTCTAGACATCAAGCTTTCCGACTAGCATAATTGAGCATTTTCAAATGTTACGCCTCGACACTAACCACAAACACCCTTCCTCCTTCCTCTCCTCAGAAACAACAAGAACTGAACAAGAACAAGGAGATCATCGTCCTGGACCAATAGCGCTCCAACGCCATCAACATCGGCATGACCAAGCTGCCACCGCCGCGCTCCATCAAGACGGCCATCCTCAAGATGGACGCCACCGTCATGAACCGGAGGGGCATCGAGGTAAGTCATCAGCACGCTCGGAACAGTTTTAAAAACCTCGCGAGAAACACGAAATGTGAAAAGTAAACCAATCTGGTCTGCAGAAACTGCTGACGATGCTGCCGACGGACGAGGAGCGGGCGCGCATCCAGGAGGCGCAGGCCGCGCGCCCGACACGCCACTCGGCTCGGCGGAGCAGTTCCTGCTCCACCCTCGCCCTCCATCTCGGAGCTGCCGGCGCGCCTCAAGCTGTGGGCCTTCAAGCTGGACTACGAGAACATGGAGAAGGTGGAGGGAGGGGGACGTCGACGTCGCACTCGCAGTGGTGGCCAAAACTCTAGACATTATTTTATCTAAAGAGTCCTTGAAAACTGCCTCGAATCGGGGTGTACGACTTCATCAATGGATTCCTTGTTCGAGAGCAATCCATTGATGGGGTCAAACGCCCGTTTCGAGCAGTATTTAGTGACTCTGGAGGTCGAAGCATGCGTAGAGTTTTGGCCATGAGAGAAGGGGCGCCCTTCTCTCGTGGTTTTGGCCGCCAGGCCCACTGTGCCGTCTTGGGGTCGTACTAAACGAGTCGCTCTGCTCGCAGGAAATCGCGGAGCCCCTGATGGACCTGAAGCAAGGCATGGAGACGCTGCGCGTCAACAAGACATTCCGCTGCATCCTGCAGACGCTGCTGTCCATCGGCATCTTCCTGAACGGCAGCCACGTCAAGGGCTTTCCAGATCGAGTACCTGGCCAAGGTGCCCGAAGTCAAGGACACGGTGCACAAGCACTCGCTGCTGCACCACCTGTCGCACATGGTCATGGACAAGTTCCCCGACGCGTCTGACCTCTACAGCGAGGTGGGTTGGCTGTCCGGAGTGAAACGAATCCGAAATTTCCTTCTTGTCTTGACGCAACAAGTGTAGTTTGTTAGTTGACACGTCACACGTCCGTTCTGCAAACTGAACTGTGTGCGAGTGTGTACTGTGTACTGTACTCAGGAGTCTGCACTGACAAGTACCCAGTTCAGTTTGTAGAGCGACAGCCTCCGGATGGCGCCTAACAGTCAATGTCGCTGTTTGATAGATCGGCGCCGTGACCCGCGCATCCAAGGTGGACTTCGACGAGCTGGCCGCCAACATCGTCCGCATGGAGACCGAGTGCAAGGCGTCGTGGGACCCGCCTCAAGCTCGTTGCCAAGCACGACGGCTCCACCATGGTCAAAGTCAAGTGAGTCAAGCCTTGCGGGCGTTTGCCTCTTTGAGTATCAGTGGGCCAGAAGGCCGGTGTAGGCGGCCAAAACTCTGGGCATACTTCGACCTCCAGAGTCGTTAAATAGTGCACGAACCGAGCCAATGGATTGCTCTTTGAACGAGGAATCCATTGGTGGGGGACATACGCGCGCTTCCAGCACTATTCAACGACTCTGGGAAATGAAACCATGCCCAGAGTTTTGGCCGCCAGCATGGTCTCGATGGCTACTCAAACGCGCGGTGTTTTGGCTCCTCCAGGATGTCGGACTTCCTGGCGGACTGCGCCGAGCGCATCATCGTGCTGAGCGTGGTGCACCGCCGCGTCATGAACCCGCTTCCACCGCTTCCTGCTGTGGCTCGGCGTGCCGCTGGCCAGGCTGGCCGACACCAAGCCCAGCGAGTTCTGCCGCGTCGTGTCCGAGTTCGCGCTCGAGTACCGCACCACCCGGAGCGCGTGCTGCAGCAGCTGGCAGAAGAAGGCCAACCACCGCGAGAGGAACAAGACCCGCGGCAAGATGATCACCGAGGTGAGTCGGCGCCCCCACGGTGGGCCTAGACCGGTGTAGGTGGCCAAAAACCTCTGGGCATGTTTCGACCCTCCACCTCCAATCGAGCGTTTGACCTCACCAATGGCTTGCTCTTTGAAAAGAAATCCGTTGAGGGGGTCATACGCTCGATTCGAGCACTATTTAATGACTCTGGAGATTAAAACATGCCCAGAGTTTTGGCCGCCTGCCGGCGTCATGCAGAGTTGTCGGTTCAAGTTCAAGAAAGCTAGGCAAAACATGACGGCAACAAACGGGCGTTTGGCGGGCACTATCTCCTCCTGCCCCCACTGAGCGTCTGCGTGTTGCTATGTTTTGCCTCACTCTCTGGCGAGGTTGGAGTCACCCATCTTCGTGTCCGGGCAACAAAGACCTATCTGTGCGGCAATTCCTATACAGATAGGTCTTTGTTGCCTGGACACGTGGCCATGCCCCCCTCGCTGGACAGTCCCCGTCCCCCCTGCCTGCAGGTGGGCAAGTTCCAGGGCAAGGAGGTGCGCGCCGAGCTGCGCGCCGACGCAGAGCTACGCCAGCTGCTGGGCAGCGACATCTCGGACGTGGAGAGCATCCACGGCAGCATGCCCTGGGGCCGCCGCCAGAGGAAAGACCACGGTACGTACACGCGCGCGCTGCCAAGCACACTGACACGCCGAGGTACATGGCACATTCGTGGCTGGGCCCGGCCGGGTTGCCCTCACGTCACTGGTAAAACAGAGGCGTCACCTTCCGCCCCTTGTCAAGCATACTGGAGTTACAGTGCGCTTGAAACCAAGCGTAAAGAAGCCGCAATGCTTGATTTCAAGCCAACTCCCCCTATCTTAATGCATGGGGACTTTTCTTCATTGCGCTTGAAACTAAGCACAATTTTATTCTTCACACAAGCATTGAGTTACGCTCCCGTTGCGCCCGTGTTGTTTCACATGGTGCCCCTCGCCCTTCCCTCACAGGCCGCACGGTGCTGAGCCCCCTCAGCCCGCTGCTGCGGGACGACGCCGGCAACGGCGACAACCTCACGGACGGCGACGACGAGATCCTGGAGAGCCTCGTCAAGACCGCCACCAAGCTGCCGTCGACGAGGACGGTGCCGCGGGAGAGGAAGAGGACGAGGCACGCCGACCGCAAGTCTCGTAAGTCCGGTGCAGGCAGGCTCTGCGCAGGTCTGCGCGGCACGGTGGATATGAAAGACTATTGTCGGCGGCCAAAACTCTGGGCATGTTTTCATCTCCAGAGTCGTTAAATAGTGCTCGAATCGAGCTTATGACGTCCATCAATGGATTCCTCGTTCGGAGAGCAAGCCATTGGTGGGTTAGAAAGCTTGATTCTAGCACTATTTGGCGACTCTGGAGGTCGAAACATGCCCAGAGCTTTGGGCAGCCGACATCGGTCTCTGGCCCACTGTGCACGGTGGGTCTTACTCTCGGTGGAGCGCCTGGGGGGTGTGGGCAGCTCACAGTAGGCCAGGAGAGCGGTGAAGGCGGACTGACCTCTGGACTCGTTTCGACCCCTCCGGGAGTTGTTGCACAGGGCTCGAATCGACATGGACCCCATCACTGGATCATGGAAAAGGACATTCTAATGGAGTAGCAGTTCCACCAATGCACTCCAATCTTCTTGATAACTTTCTGGGCGCAATATGACACCTATCGCAACGAATTTGCTATGGATTTATAGAGGAATGTTCACAGATTGACGACATATCTTCCAAACAGTCAAAAAATGCCTCCCGTGTAAGTAAATCGCTCCTAGGAGCGATCGGTCGGAGCGGCACGGACTGTCGGGAAAGATGTGCGAGAGAGAGCACCACAGCGTCGTCCTTCTTAACAGTATAGCGCCGAACTGGGGCAACATTGGAAGTTCGGGTTTTTTGAAATGGAATCAGAACGCCAAGGCCAAGTACGAGATTCGGTCGATTTCGCTAAATTTGGCTGATTTCATAAAGTTGGGTATGGTTGTCTCTCTCTAGCATCTTTCGCTACAGTTCAGCACACAGCCGGGCGGAGCTGCTACTCCATATAAATGTCCTTCTCCATGACTGGATCTCTCGTTCGGAGAGCAATCCGTCGGCTACGGGTGTACTGTTGATTCGATCGACTCTGGAGCTATTCTCCATAGTTTT
>JAQQBG010000376.1:0-37948 GCA_032199755.1 Ambrosia artemisiifolia | reverse complement strand
CCAGCCAAGTCCCGGCGGAGGCCGGCAGAGGCTGGCCGAAGCTCGGCCCAGCCGGCCAACGTAAATTTTACAGCTGAAAATTGCATTTCTGGTGTTTGGAAGGCCGTACAGCCGTTCTAAACCACTACTAGGCACATCCCCCGACTCTTTCTGTCCCTGATCCGTCCCCACCATCGCGTCCGCATCCCTCCAGGCTCACCACTGAGAATGAAAGAGTCTTGATCAATACCCAATTTTGGGCGAGGAATTCTTTATCACCCAAATTTAGGTGAGGAAAATTTCCTCATCCAAATGTGAGTGACGAAACCTTCCTCACCAAATTTCAGGTGGGAAAGGGTGTATCCAAATTCCTAAATTAGGGCGATAAAGAATTCCTCACCCAACGGTTTAGTCGTGATCATGACTCTTTCATTCTCAGTGCGCACTGCACCTCGAGCGCCTGGTGGGTAGGCAGCCATGCCACACGCCTCCGCGGCGGGTGGCCTACCTTAGTCCCGCAGGCGCTAAATCTGATGCCGCCGGCGTGCTTCAGGCCGGTGCTTTGCTGATAATGGGCGCACGCGTATTTCGCGGTGCAAATGTCTCTATGTCGGTCGGGTTCAAGAGAGGGAAATAGTGAGAGTAAATGCATGTGATTTGAGGCTCCGGCTCCTGTTCCAAGTGAGTGATCCGAGCTATGAGACTGGGCTGGTTTTATGAGCGTCCTGGTGACTCTTCTGAAGCAGATTGGCGCTGTACTGTGTCCTGCAAGGAGCTAATCTTCTTCAGAAGCGTCACCAGGACGCTCCTAAAACCAGCCCAGTCTCATAGCTCGGATCACTCACTTGGAACAGGAGCCTCAAATCACATGCATTTACTCTCACTCTTCCCTCTCTTGAACGCCGACCGACATAGAGACATTTGCACCGCGATATACGCGTGCTGCCATCATCAGCAAAGCACCGGCCTGAAGCACGCCGGCGGCATCAGATTTAGCGCCTGTTTGAGTCCTGCATTTACCCCCCTTCGAAGGGGTATGTAGGACCGCCTGGCGGGGGCCTGCGGGGCCAGGGTAGGCCACCCGCCGCAGAGGCGTGTGGCATGGCTGCCAACCCACCAGGCGCTCCTTGCCTACTTTCGGTGCCCTAAACACCGAGGGAGGCTCACCCTAAAATTAACTGTTGACTGGTAATCACGCGAGTTCGCGAACGGTGACGTCATTTCACAGGGAAGCGGCGAGTTGCGTGGAATCACGATCGAGAACAGGCCCCCCGTGCGTTCTAATGCCGAGCGACAGAGGGGTGACATCCCGCAACTTCACCAAGTTGGAGAAGTGCTTGTCCCCGGTGAGGGTGGCGGCGTGAACCGCGGCGCCGTACGCCACGGCCTCGTCGGGGTTGATGCTTCGCCGGGGCTCCTTGTCTTCGAACAGCTCCCGCAGCAAGGTGCGCACCTTGGGGATGCGGGTGGAGCCGCCCACCAGCACCACCTCGTCAATGTCGGACGGCTTGAGCTGCGGACAACAGTCGACAGGGTTTGAGGCGGGGAAGGAAGCAGGGCAGAAACTTGGCAAGGGCAAGCATATTTTATGAAGGTCAAGCACGTCATCAACACTCAAGTCAGATGCTACCTTGAAGGAAGTTTAGTATATGTTACTTAGGACATCTGAGATTAAAAGTAGATAGGCATCAGATAATAATGAAAGGGCAGATTTGCCACACCACCTCACTATCATACCCATGCTATGTAGCAGAAGAAACAAAAATTAGATTTCTGATTTTTGTTACCCTTGGACACTAAAAGTCTAATAATTCAGACCAATAACAAACTGAAGGGGAATGACAAGCTATCCAGCATAATTTGGTTGATTCTCTCATTTTCGTCCTCGAGCTTCCAAACTTGCACGCCATAATGATCATCAATTAGTAATTGATTTCAGTTTACTATGGCTGTTATACACACCCATCCATCAAAGTACCAAAGTCAAAAAACAAAACAAACTACTCTTATAGGCTATCTCTTAGTAAGAGAAGATCAAAGAAAAATTGAACACTTACCTTACTTTCAGTAATAACTTCGGATGAGATTATAAGAGTTCTCTTGATAAGATCCATGATAATACTCTCAAAGGAGGCCCTTGTTATGGAGCTTTTGAATGGCAAGTTATGGCGTGCGAAAAATACAGAAACTGGTACCTCAGCCAGGTTTGAAAGCTTTCGTTTTGTTAATTCACATGCCTTCCTTAGTTCCTGCACTGACGCAAGGTCTAAGTGAACCTGATGTTTCACACGGACTTCCTATGGGACAGAAATGAATTCAAAAGAAGATTAGAAAGACAAAGAGCATTTCTTTACACATTCTACAAATACAATCTAAATCTGTTACACACACAAATTTAACAACAACTTCGATTTAAGCTGGAGAGCCAATGAGAGCCAATGAGCCAAGGAGCAGAAAAAAACATATTTTACTAAAGAGAGCTCTATAGTTTTATCTACTGCTTTTATCCAAAAGAATTAATAAGAATGCAATAGAGCATTCAACTAGCCATACTAAAAATAGAATGATAGCAAAACTACTGAACAGCTGAATACATTTAAGTCAAGACTAAACCATACTTACTTCAATGAAGTGATGCAGCAGTCGTTCATCAAAGTCCTGGCCACCTAGGTTCGTATTACCCCCAGAGGCTAACACGGTGTAGCTAGAACCCTTCAACCTTCAGCACGCTTACATCAAATGTGCCACCTCCCAAATCATATACGAATATGATTTTTTTTTATGTTTCCACTGTCACCACTGTTCTTCTTATCCAATGCATAGGCAACTGCAGCAGCAGTTGGTTCATTAATCATTGCTATAATATCTAGCCCTGCAACTTTTCCTGGTAACCAAAAAAGAGAAAGGTTATTTGGAGTTCTAGTAAGATTTAAATTTGGTAAAAGGACTGAATGCTTATGCTTCTAGAGTCAGCTTTAACATCATACTGAGTCTAACTCCTGTACTTATTAAACAAATACAAGTTTATGATACTTTTGAAAGGTGAAACCTCTGTCCCTTACCTGCTAACTTTGTAGCCTGTCTCTGACGTTCGTTAAAATAGGCGGGTACTGTTACAACAGCCTTTGTAACGGGCTCCATCAACACCCGCCTCAGCCGTTTCTTTAAGGTTACGTAGAACCATTGAAGAGATCTAAAAGAAAATTCCATTCTTAGCTGTGTACATTCAGTTGATGGTTCAGGTCTCTTTGCCTATCAGGAAAGCAGGTTCAACTAGAAATCCTACTTTTTTCCAATAATGAAGCAGCATTAACTTACATAAAAAGCCTCTTTTTCAGAAGCAAGGATTTTAAAAGGAGTGCATGAATACTTATATTCCATCAATTGAAAAAGTCTCATGCAAAAAGACTTATAATAGTAAATAAAAGAAACAATAGGTACTAAATGTACTAATTTAACAGGAAAGAATATTAAGTACTTAATCATTACTAAAAAGTTATATGGCAAACACCAATCTTGAAACACTGAAGTGGCCATACTCTCAATGACAATGGTGCATCAACATTGCATAAGCATCTTTAAATTGATCTGAAAATTTTCACTGAGATGTCAATTTTTGTTGGACACCTCAGCTTAGTTTAGTTAGATACAGTACTAACATGCACTCGTACAAACCTCAATCGGACAAAAATCTAGTTTCGCTCCATTTACAAATATTCTTATCCTCGGTTCTCCACTATTTTCGATCAGAGTAAATGGCCAGTGTCTCTTCCTAAAATCAGCAACATCTGCCCAGGGACGACCCAACAGACGCTTGGCATCTAGTACACAAAATGTTCAAATCAAAACAAAACACAAGGCAACAGATAAAAACCCTATAACGAATTTCAGCAGCAGAAATCTCTGACTAGGATCAAATTGCAAACAACAGTCCTTGACAATTATGTCAATTTAGCATACAACGTGAAGTGTATCTGACACATGTACTACAAGTACAACAGAGAATGCTCCTTTGGAAGGGCAAGAAGGAATTCCGCTCCTTGCAGTGATGAGGTCAAGTGAATTCCTTGAAATTGTTGGAAGTGGGGACAGGGAATTCCCTGTGGAACTCACCATAAACTTGGTTCTCAGCGGGCAAATCCTTTGCGGCTTCGCCAACGAAAGTCTCTCCGCCCAGGAACCCCACGACACTGGGCGTAATCCGGCTGCCAGAGTCGTTGCACAATATTTCCACCCGGTCCTTGCGGCAAACGCCCACAACTGAGTAAGTGGTGCCTAAGTCGATGCCGACCACAAGCCCGGACGCCGACCCGGATCCCGAGGATCCCGAGGAAGACCCAGCTCCATTGTGGGAATTCCATCATATCTGAACCTGCAACACGACACACAAACACGTTTACATTTACAGTGACACTACAGAAAGGACGGAAACCGATTCCACCGAAACCCCCTCATCCCCCACCCCCCTCCGGGCAAGAAGAGACATTATCAATTACGTTAACCATCCGAAAACAAGTCTTCAACACGTCAACAACAACAACAAAAGGGATCATCCGCAAAAGCAAACAGCTTCCCCTACAAGGATCAACGGGAAACCGCTCTTAAGATGCACTTGTTGAAAACTTAGGTTAAGAACCCAGCAGAGGCGATACGTGTTGACAAGAAGGGCCGGTCCGAACTGAGTCGTGCGAGAGAGGCATGTTTTGAAAATTACTAATCATTATCTAAACGACAGTGATTCGAAAGCTGTGTTGCAGTCCTATCGGTTTCACCGCATCGACACTGAATAAATCAATCCGATTGTAAATAAAGCCCTGGATGGTTCTTGTAACGCTGGCAAGCCGAACAGAACGAAACCACGGAGTAATGAAAACGGTCTCGACACTTCACAAAATCGTGGGCCTTACTTCTCTTCATGTTGATAATCACAAGAAAAATAAGCCAAAACACTCGGGGCTGGGCGCATACATCAAAACACGATTCCGAAACTGCCGAACACTCGTTGACCGGACTGAACTCCTACACGCCGCGAGAGCCAAAGCACAACTAACACCCCGCCGCGGTGACCGCTCGCCGCCGCCCGCACCCCCTCCATCCCATCCCTCCGCGCGGCTGCCGGGGCTGGGACTAGGAGAGGGGAGGAAGGGGAGGAGGAGTGCGGGTGGCTAGCGGGTGGTGATTGTTGCTTGTTGTTGGTGGCTCAAGAACGACTCTGGTCCGCACAGCGTTTGGCCGCCGTCTCTCTCGCACCCATTCGGGACTCTCCATGAGTGCGGGAGAGACAGAGCGACGAAAGCATTGTGCGGAACCGGGAAGGGGGGGGCGGAGTGCGCCCGCCTCGTCCGAGGCGAGCAGAGAGACGGAGAGGTCCGACTCGACTGCTGCTGTCCGGCAGCATCGGACGCTCGCTTCGGACGCGGGCGCACTCCGCCCGCCCGATGCCGGTCCCTGCCCGGCGGCGCTATAATTTTTTTTCCCCGATTTTACAACCACAGTCCATGTAGTATTCGTTCAGAGTGACGTTTCGCACTGTAGAGTGTGGGGGACAAGGGGATGGATCTGGCGGGAGAGGCCCTGACCCCCATGCCCCCGCCCCCACCCCGGCCACCTGGAGGCGCCCCTGCAGGGGTAAATGACGGAAGGAGACGCGGGTGAACTCGATCAGCGGCGAGCAGAGCGGATGGTCCGCGCTCAAATCCAGCAGGGAGGTCACATCGTGGAGCCGCCTGAGGTTTTGCCTTCCCCGACGACCACACTGTTATGTAGAAAGATCCAAGATCCAGGACCGAAGCGGCTGGTTTAGGTCGTTTCCAGCATGAGAGGAAGGCGCCCTCCTCTCATGTTTCCAGGACGGAACTCGACCAGGACGAGGCTCAGTCCTGGAAACGGGTTCCTGGCCCGAGTTTTCGGACCAGGTTCCATGACAAGCCTGGCAGCCCGGTGACGGTGACCCGGCCGCGAGTGCCGAAACCTCCGTTTCCGGGACGGTACGCACGCGACCAGGGTGAGGCTTGGTCCTGGAACCTGGTCCGAAAACTCGGGCCCTTGATCTTCCAGCAGGACAGAGTCTTACCGTGACGTTGACCGCGGCCCCTCTCCCCTCTTCACTTCTCACCTCAAGATGCGCACATTTAGACCTCCCTTTGGAACCAGTGTGGCCACATAAGTAGGCAAAAATTCCCACTACATTCCGCAGGGAATGCCAAATTATGGAACTCCGGAAGGGGGTGCAAAGGACGTGGAGTGCCAAAATTTGGCGTTCAGAGTGGAGCGCAGCGGGGAAACTTGCCAATGGATTTTGCGGTAAAGGTTGGACCATCGTCTACATGCCGAACAGGCACAACGCACAGAATAGATACGTGCGAAATTTCGTTTCCCAGAGAATCGAGTGAAACTTCGTGCAAAAATTACTCAAGAGCATTATTTCCTTGAATGTGTCCACTCATCTCTTACGACCTAAGCGGTGGGAATGACAGCCGCACCCCGCTTTCCTCCCTTCCCAGCTGTGTCACAAATATCTCCGGGGAGGTAAGAAAAGGGTAGTCAAAATGTACTATGCTTAAAAACTTTAATACAGTACATCAAAGCCCATTAATCTGGCTTGATTCAGGAACCACGAGGCCATCGAATAGAAAACAAAGTAAAGCAAATGACACGAAAAGTACCAAAGTATTATTACGCCTATCTTCCTATCTACATTAAAAAAGAAACAAAATCAAGGTAAAAACAGGCAACAACAAAACAGGTACAAAATAGTTGCCTAAATTCTGAAGCGTTCGCGCCAGGCGTTCTCCCGGGCCTCATCGTCGTGCACTTTGAAGAGGTCCCCCTGTCGGACAATCTCTTGCAGCTCCCGATCCGTGAGACGGCCCTCACTTTGAAACTCCGCTTTGGCCGTCATGCCGGACAGCCTCTCCCTGGCCGTCACCTTGAGCAGGCCACTCAAGTCCAAGCTGAAGGTGGCGTCGATGTCGACGGTGCCCTTACGGCGAGCCGGGATGGTCAACGTGAGGTGGCCAAGCAGGTGGTTGTCAACCCAGTTCGCGCGCACTCCTTGACAGACCTGCGGGAAAGAATTCAAAATATGGTCAGCTCACTGTCAGAAAAGTTTCGTCAGGTCGATTTGATTAGTCGATCTGACTAAAATTTTTGGTCAAATCTACATATTTTTCGTTAAAATGACCAAATTATCGTCGAAAAATCGACTAAAATTTTGTCATTATGTCAAAATTAAAATTGACATAATGACTAAATTTAAGTGGATTTTTCGACGATGATTTGGTCATTTTAACGAAAAATATGTAGATTTGACTAAAAATTTTAGTCAGATCGACTAATCAAATCGACCTGACGAAACTTTTCTGACAGTGCTGACGAGACGGAACAAGAATGGGATTATTTTCCTGGAATTTCACCATGAAAGAAGGGAGTCCTTCTTTCATGATTTCACTGGAAAGCGTTGCGGCATGAGACTCATCGCCATGGTGACAAAAAAGGTATCACCAAAAAACGAACGGCGAGATGAAGCCTCGCCGATCTCGCCGTTCCTTCGATATGAAAAACGAAAAACTCGCCTACTTTCGATGAGATTTTTTGCCTCAGCGTTTTCAGATGAGACTTTTTGTACAACTCCTTGTGAGAACCGCCAAAGCGATTTTCTGTGAGAAATAAGAAGTCCCGCCGAAATTTTGCAAGACATTTCAATCTCACCGTTTTCCGGTGAGACTTTTGGTCTCATCGAAATACATATCGTCTCTCCCCTACCAGGGCGCGAAGTCCAACCTTCTGATTTTCAGTGTTCAAACACCGCCATAGTGGTTACTTTTTAGAAAGCCAGAGCCAGATTGGAGAAGAAAATATTTTCAGGTGGGTTCGAGAGTGAAGCCTATCGCCAAACATAAAGAACGCTTTCCGCCGAACTTTTCCCAAAACCACCTCATCTACAGTGGAAGAATAGGGAGCCCAGGTGAGCGAAAATGTCGCCCAGTCCACTTTTTGGGGCGCCTTATGTCACCCAGTTTCTGGGCGACAGAAGCGTCTAATTTCTGGTCAACAGTATCGCCCGCTACCTGGGCACCCCATTGTTTCAGCACTGCAAATCCGTTGGCAAGTTTACTTGCCGCAAAATTGGCGCTGCATTTTGAGTGACAAAATTTGGCATTCCAAGTCCTGCATCCCCGTCCAGAGTGCCAAAATTTGGCGCTCTCACCCATGCAATAGGTATAGGGGTATGGTCAGACGGGAACGCGAAACTTTGGCCGTCTGCAGGGAATGCCAGATTATGGCACTCTACAGGGCCTGGAATGCCAAATTTCGGTATTCAAAACGGATCGCGAATTTTGAGGAAAGCAAACTTGCCAACGGAATTGCAGGAGTGTAGATATGAGTCTCTGGATACCACTGATTACAATGTGCCGCCCCCTACTTCAACTGACTGACCTTGAACTCCGCCTCCTCCTGGTTGTCGCGGGTCGTCGTGAAGGTCTTGGTGACCGAGGCGGGCAGTGCCATGCCCCTGGGGATGATGACGGCCATGATGCCCGACGGGTCAGCCACGCCCAGCGACAGCGACGCGACGTCCTTCAGCTGGACGTCCTTGGCGCCCTTGTCACCGGCGAGCTTGGCCGCCCAGATCGCCGCCCCCAGCGCCACGGCCTCATCTGGATTCAGCGACTTCACGGCGTCTTTGGCGAAAAAATCCCTCACCATCTGCTGCACCTTCAATATTCGGGTGGACCCGCCGACGAGCACCACGTCGTCGATGTCTTCTTTCGCGACCTGCAGCGAGAGCACAAGGGGTAGAGAGCGCGCACGTTAAAAAACAAAAACAAAAAACAAATCTGTTGTCAAGCGGGGATTGTAAACTCAACTGTGAACTCGTACACACAATTTCCAATTTCACACGCCTGTAAGGGGTCGACTGTGAACCGTAAACTCAAACAGACACGACTTCTTAAAACTGTGTGTATGTGCGCACAGCTGCACTGTAAAAATTTTAGTTGCCATTTGATGACAAAACCTTGGCTAATTTTTTTACACAGATGTCATCAACTACTTTTGATGACATTGCCATTGCCACCCATACATTAGGTATAGGGATTGTGATGGGAGGGTCATCGAAGTGACAAGAGAGTCATCAACATATGTGATGACATCCTTGTAAAAAAAAATTAGCCAGGGTATTGTCGTCAAAATGACAACTAATTTTTACAGTGTGAGTGTCACTTTGCACTGCTCTTATGTCAATAGAAACTTACCCTGGCTTGTCTTAGCACGTCTGGTAACATGCCAATGGCCTTTTTAAACTCTGGCAGGCACAGTTCTTCGAATTTAGAGCGTGAAACGGATTTGCGGTAACCCTTGCCAACCCGATTGAGAAAGAAAACCACATCCGTTTGATGTTGTGTGCTCAGTTTTCGCTTAGCCAATTCGCATGCCTGGCGAAGCTCGTGGAGCGATTCCGGATCGTCGCGCATATTGACCTTCATTGTCGTCTTGATGTCTGGGAACAAAAAGTACTACAGTAATCGGCAGAATGCCAGATAGCGCCGAACCGAGAGTGAGCGTATTTTTCTATTGAATACTAGAGAGACTAGCGACCTGAGTGGCACACGCTACCATGCACACACACACTTGGGTTTCCCAACTATTTTTTAGGTTCAAGACGCCAAAAATACAAAATCAAACAACAATTTTGGTTGAAACCGCGGAAATTTCACTACGGTTGTAACACATCTCAACAAGAATTCGTTCATTATTAAATTGGAACGATTACTCACCTTCATGATAAACTCCGAGGAGAATATTATCAAAATCTTGTCCTCCCAGGTGGGTGTCCCCCTCCGTAGGCCAAGAATCTGGAAGTCGTCGCCTTTGCGCATGCGCACAACGGCGAGATCGAATGTGCCTCCGCCCAGATCGAAGATCAGGATCAAGCCTTCCTTTTCTTTGCCGTAGCCATAGGCGATGGCAGCAGCGGCGGGCTCCGTCAGCAGATCGATAACTTCGAGGCCTGCCAGCTCACCTGAAGGGGTGCAACAAACGCTCTTTCAACACGTTCTCTATGTATTAAAGTCTTCGTTTAAGTGTTAGCAAACCAAATATGCCATTCGACACTTGAAACCTAAAAGCACGGAAACAGCGGGAGAAAACTTCAAATGAGCGCCTGGGAGCAGGTAGGGAATTCTGGTACACACTAATGTATATGTATAATTTTCGTACGAAGTCTCACACGATTCTGTGCCTGCGATCCTTTTCGCACCAATTTGAACGATAAATTTCGCATGAATTTGTGCACAAAGCTGTGCGAAATATTCACACGTTTAAAAACATGTGAGCCTTCATACATAATTATACGTACACGTGTACACGCACCAGTACGCCAAGTGCCATGCTGCGTCGGACTCGGTTATAGGTGTCGCGACGTTTGCGAGGGCGCACCACCCGCACCGTGAGCTCAACTCACCTGCCCTCTTGGTTGCTTGGCGCTGGGTCTCGCTGAAGTAGCCGGGGACGGTCACCACGGCCTTCGACACCTTCGCCTCGAGGCAGTTGTTCTCCGCAGTCAGTTTCATTGTCTCCAGCACCTTTCCGGACACCTGTGGCACACGCGGAAATGAGAGGACTCTGGAAATTCGACTGCAGCGTTGCCACATATGTAGGCAACAAGTTCCCACGACGCATTAGTGTCGAAAGAGTTGCCTATCTCGGCCTGCCTACTAGGCAAGTTCTCGCTTGGTTGACCGGAAGTTGCCAAGTAGGCACGCTGAGATAGGCAGCCCTTTCGACACTGATGCGTCGTGGGAATTTTTTGCCTTCTCATGTGGCAACACTGCTCGATGTTCATATAGTTTGTTCCGGCTAGAGCATACATTGCATGTGCATTCTATTTGGGTCATGCATGCTCAGGAAACTAAAGTGCATGCCATGCACACTCTTATTTGTAACTACCTGCAGGCACGCTCAAATTTTGAGTGTGCCTACAGGTAGTTACTTATTTGAGTGTGCTTTCAGGCACACTCAAAAATTACATGTGAAACCCCTATGCTAAAGCACAGGCAAACAAGTGTGTGCCTGCAGGCACACACTTATAAGTAACTACCTGCAGGCACACACTTGTTTTTCCTGTGCTTTAGCATAGGGGTTTCACGTGTAAATTTTGAGTGTGCCTGAAAGCACACTCAAATAAGTAACTACCTGCAGGCACGCTCAAAATTTAAGCATGCCTGCAGGTAGTTACAAATTAGAGTGTGCATGGCATGCACTTCAGTTTCCTGAGTGCATGTGTACACTCGAGAGGGGAATTCACTACTCGCGAAATATTTCGTCTACCTTTCACCGAAATATTTACGAAATAGTGCTATGTACACTGCGAAGTTGACGAATACAACGAAATAGCAGCTACTGAGAACAAAAGAGTCATGATCATTACCAATTTTGAGCGATGAAGGTCTTATCACCCAATTTTACATGGATTTTGCCAAATCAAACCTTCACCGCTCTTTCACTTTGGTCACGAACACGACTGTTCTATTCTAGTGACCGATATGGCCCGAAAAAACGTCACGGAATGGCCTGAAATAGTCCAGAAATACATCGAAATAGTTCAAAATACTGCAAAATAGATGGTACGCTCAATAATTCTCGAAGAAAATTCCATGCATCATTCCCTGTCCATTGCGTGTAAAATGCACCAACAGTGTACATGCATCTATACTCCAGCTTGCGCACCCTATGGACTACACACAGTTGACTTTCTAGAGAAAACTTTGTAACACAACCACAGAAAGAAAGGAAACCTCACTATAAAAAAAAATCTTGGAAATTCCCGAGAACTTGTGAAAAATATTGCCTCCGATCTTCGGGAGATTCCTAAACTCAAATGTTTCCATTTTGTTTGAGTTTTCGGCAGGTATAGTATGTACATAAAACAAATCTTTTTGGAAAACGAAGCCCTCGGAAAATTCCCGACGGAGCTTCGGAACGCACTCTCTGGGATTTTCCAATTTATTTTCAACAGTGTAAAGAAAGGAAACCTTACCACTTCGGGTGCCATTAATACAGGGAGCCCATTCCGCTCTATTTCATATTTGGGCATTCCGCCGTCGTTGCGAACGGTAAATGTCCAATTGACGAAGTCCTGCTCTGCATCCACCTCTTCGTACCTCCTTCCTATGAGTCTTTTTGAGTCTGGAACAAAGCCATGCAGTTCAAAGAGATTACTCGCACGTCTAACAGCTGGACTGCTGATCTGACCCGGGGCAACCCGGGTTACCCGGACTCGGGTGTGGGGTTGCTCAGACGGCGAGGGACGGGGAGGGGGCGGTACTCCAGGTCAGTCCTGACTCGAAATATTTTCCCAACAATTTCGCGTCCGGGGTAACATGTGCGCCTCGGTCACGTGCGATTTTGCTTTAAAGTTCGAAGGCTCCACACAGTGGGCCAGAAACCGGTGAAGGCGGCAAAAACTCTGGGCATGTTTTCATCTCTAGAGTCGTTAAATAGTGCTCGAATCGAGCGTATGACCCCATCAATGGCTTGCTCTGAGAACGAGGAATCCATTGATGGGGTCATACGCTCGATTCGAGCACTATTTAACGACTCTGGAGGTCCAAACATGCCCAAAGTTTTGGCCGCCTTCTCCGGTTTCTGGCCCACTGTGCTCCGACGGCCAGCGCTGCTTGGATTCCAGTCGCGCCTCCAGCCGCTGCTGGCCAGAGCGGATGCCGGGGAAGTAGCAGGGGCGGCGAGCCCTCCGCGAACCCGCGGACCAGCCCGCGAGCCCCGCGAGCCGCGAAGGGGAAAACAGAGTCGTCCGGAACACGATAAGGGAAAAGGGCGTGTGTGGCGCTCTTGTTCTTAGTTCATTAGAATATCCATTTATCGACAACCTTTCATCACCCCGAATCAGCGCTTTGAAGTGGCGGATAAACGACCGTGTGACACACTTCTAAGCGTATTGACACGCCAAGTCACACACTTCAAAGCGTAGAACACGGAGTGTCACACACTTGCAAGCGTAAGACACGACACACGACTGTCCTACGCCTGCAAGCGTAGGACATTTTGTCACACGCTGTTTAGTGCATGCCTGTCCGACGCTTCACAGTTTAAAGTCTATGAAGAATGAATGTCTTCAAATTACAAAGAATTTGCTTTGTAGCCTGCGAACAAATCGGCAGCTGATTGCGAAGAACTGGCTTCGTAGCCTACCTAGCATGTCTTGCAATGCGAAGCTGAGCTTCGTCCCTACGATAAAAGGCTTTGTAGGCTTCAAAGTCAATCTTCATAATACGACGTCATTCTTGGTATTATGAAGCCCAGCTGTTCTTCATAAATCTACAATGTGTTTGCTTCGTAGGAATTTTAGTGCGCTGGATTTGCAATGCACTAACTAGACCACCGAAAAAAGGCGTGTCCCAGCAAAATCGCTTGGTATCGAGGTGTGTACGATTCCCTCGAACTCGAACGGAACGAACAAAAGCACCCACCCTCTACCTCTTAGAGCAGTCAGTCCACAAATTCGCTCTACATAATCGGGAGGGGAAAGCAGACTTACCATACAGTGTATTCATTGAAGCTATGTCCTTCGCTGCTTGGCCGACGGTGCAATCGACGTCCGTAAAACTGACGCAGCTCGGCGTCGTCCTCCTGCCCGTATCGAAGTCCGATACAATCTCTGGCTTCCGCCCCCGGTACACTCCAACCACTGAGTAGGTGGTGCCGAGGTCAATCCCTAGCGCCAAAGGCGCCTCACCCTCACCTTCGGCCATCGTTCCTGGAAATGACACAAGTAATTAAAGTTTATCACGCACGTAGCGTTATAAACTTAAGGAAAGTGACTTAGATTGGCAACTCGTCAGATATCCCCTGCCGATAGGCAACATGACCTAATTGCCCCCGCCCCCCCCCCCCTCCAGGTTTTGTCACATAGTAGGCCTAAAGTCGCACTATGCATACGTGTCGAAAAGGCTGCCTATCTCAGCCTGCCCACTAGGCAACTTCTTGTCAACAAAGTCGAGAACTTGCCTGGTGGGCAGGCTGAGCTAGGCAACTCTTTCGAGACGGATGCTTCGTGCGACTTTTTGCCTACTTATATGGCAACCCTCCCCCCCCCCCCTCTTTCTGCTTGCCAAATTACGCCCCGCCCCTGGAGCGTTGCCCGCGCGACGCAGGACACAATCAGATTGGCGCTTATCCGCTTCATCCCATTTCCTCCTGGACACTTCTCAAGGCGTTGCAACGCTCTGCCATCGGGCGGCAGTATCGTAGTGTCGTCCCCGAACTCAAATTTTTATCGTGTCAGGACTTTTCCCCGCCTGCCCCTTTTGAAGTGGTTGCCCGCCTAGAAACGTGTGAAACAATCCGCCTAGACCTAGGCAAAACGGATGTCTCGCACCCCTGTGACCCTGTCTTCAAAATTTCGGCACACGCTGGTGCATGGAAACTTGCGGTGGTGGGGGAAGTGGGGGGATTTGGGGCACGGAGGACTTGTCGGGAGAACCTTAGAATAATTAAAACCTAGACCTTAAATATACATACGAAAACCAAAGCAAAATTGGAGTAGAAACTGGTGGAACCCCAGACCGGAAGGAGACTCAAAGGAGTGAATAGCATCTGAGCATGCGAAGATGTTCGCCGGATGGAAAAGCTGGGTGGAAGGGTCATCTGCGCATCCTCAGACACTTTTAGCATTTCTTTGATTCTTCTTCTGCCAGTCTGGGGTTCCACTGGAATATTCTATTGTCTACGAAGGCATCTAGTCGCAACCATTAGATCTAGATTTATGAATAAAATGCGATGTTCACAAACACTATTGTACGCTTGACGATGTTGACACCTCGCTGCGTCTCGTCGACCGGACAGAGTTAACAGAAACAATGGAACGGAGAGATCCTGACTAACGTGTTCACATATCCACTTGCAGCTAGACTTAATAGACACTTCCACCAGAGGCAGAAGTGAAGAAGCAAAGAAGAACTAAAGGCCGGAAACAGTAGCTAATATCGGTAAATTTGCAATTTTAGGTGACTTGCATGATCAAATTAACCTTCCCGTAATTTTAGAACATTGAATTACATAAAAACCAGTATTTGCGAGTTTAACCGACTGTTTCCGGTTTTTAGATCTTCTTCACTTCTGCCTCTGGTGGAAGTGTCTATTGAAATGTCTACTGCTCGAGTTTATATATAGACGGGGAAATCGAAACTGAGTGGCAAAGAAGTCAAGAAGTGCACAACTTCCGTCCCCTTGCCTGCGGGGGAACGGAACTTCCGCTGCCCCTCTACTCCCCCCGCACGCGAAGGGACGGAAGTTGTGCACTTCTTGACTTCTTCCTTTCCGCTCAGCGGAATGGCCTATTGGACTAGTATTTGTTTATTGGAGACAAGCCGATAGATACGAAGACTATTTTCAGGTGACGATAGCTTGGAAGAAGGCTTCTGATGGGGCGTCGCGAACCAACTTCCGGTCGAGCTTCCGGTGCATTTGTTTTGCGAGATCTCCAAGTGAATCCAGTGGAATTGTCTACTGTGGGTGGCCTCGTACAATATTGTACTAATCCATAATCCATTTGGCGTACGAGTGTTTAGATAAAGTTGCACTGCGGATGAATCCCTAAAGTCCTGTGCCCTTGCCCTCAAACATAGAAGAGCTCTCCTTTTACACAATATAGTTCTGCTTGCTTCCGATCCAGACCAGCCTTGAAATGCCGTATATTACACGTGTAACTTAAGTTAAAATAATAAGCCCGATCGGGTCGGTCTCTTTTATTGAAAGCTTGGCGCGCACAGTCAGACAGGCTGAAAGGATTTGAGCGTCAATCGAGTAAGTAGCTGCAGTTTCTTTAAATCCCACATGAACCACATGTGATCGGAATCGAAGAAGTGTTCCGATATTTCGCTCGATAGTCCTGACGGAAGTGAATGCTAGAATGTTGTGCAAGCAACAGATCTTAGGTTTATCGTGTAACCTGTTAGTCTAAAATTGTAGGCCCGTTTTACCTGCGTGCAACAAAGGACGAGTACTTATTTTCGACTGTTCAGCCTTTCTTCATTGTAGTTGGCAGAGCAAGTCGTACTTGCAAGAACAGGTACTCTTTCAGCAGTGCAAGACCAGTCTCTTGCGCAGTGCTTTAACCGGTTCGAAACCGCAACACGAGGTTTGCGGGTTATACTTGCAGCTCTGAATGCCGACTACATCCACACTTCCTTACTGCACTACGAGCTCTGGTCCAGTAGAACAAACACAGTAGTGAGAAATGACGCAGTCTTAAAAAATGTACGCAGGGGGTGAGCTTCGCAGGTCATCTGCTGCGTACATGTCTCAGATGTCCCTTAGACTGCGTCATGCGTCATGTCTTACTTTCGTTTTTGTTCGCTTCTGTTTCCTTCCCATAGCTCGGAGTATACTCGAAAGTGCACTTCGACGAGAATGGCTTTTTTAACGAATTTCTGTACCGGAAGTCACAGAAGAAAAGTAGGAGCGAAAACCGCTTCTGCGCATGCGCAGTCTCTAACTTTGAGTAGAGAGGGTGTGATTGCGCATGCGCAGGGACGGTTTTGGTTCCTCTTTTTCTTCTTTGACTTCCGGTCCAGAAATTCGTTATTATAGCGTATTGTCACGGTTAGCTCACCATGAGCTACATGTGACGGCTTTTCGTCATGGTTTCTTGACATATGAGGTAATATGTGACCTAATATAGCTCGCGGTGTATAGCTCACGGTGATTTTTTTTCTCGTGACGACTCCGTTCTCCTTGGGGCATAGCGTTCCACCGGTCTCAACGTTTTTGTCCTTCGACATACCCAATTCAGGTTTGTCTTCAACTGAAAACCAGACAGATTTCAGCAATCTACCTACTAGATCAGTGTAAGGAGTAATCGACCAGTTAATGCGTTACTCCTCTTCTTGCCCAGTCTTCTCGTAATCGTTTAAGATAGCTCACCTTTGGAAGTTATTTCCTGTCTCTTCATTAATGTACTGTACATGCGATACGTTTGTTGTACCTCAAGAACCACTCTGATTATCTTGTTGTAACCCATACCCTAGCCATTCTGGTTTGTTTCCTTCTCTTGAAACAGGTCGTCGCGATCACCCCCTTCAGAGGACTTCGCAACTGTACAAGGCCGCGGTCATCACATCACGATGTATGTACAGTACATGCATGGTTCGAGATGCAGTCACTGTTCCTGTCTTGAAAGGGTGCACTGTAAAAATTTGTTGTCATTTTGACAAAAATACCCTGGCTAATTTTTTTTTTTTTACAAGGATGTCATCACCTATGTTGATTGCTCTCTTGTCACTGTGATGACCCTCCCAACACAATCCCTATACCTTATGCATGGGTGCGATGGCAATGTCATCAAAAGTAGTTGATGACATCTCTGCAAAAAAATTAGCCAAGGTTTTGTCATCAAATGACAACTAAAATTTTTACAGTTGGGGGGGGGGAGGGGCGATCCCGGTCACACTGGGTCCGTGTAGGTAGGCAATTTTTGGAATAGTACCCCACCCTCCCGCTTTGAACCACTGCCTGGATCCGCTACTGATACAATTGCCATTTTAGGATTCATTGGATCAATGGTTCCCTATTTATTGTTTAAAAACAACATTTTTATTGATTATTCCGTTTGTTTCAGAGTTATAATGGGGTTCTACTGCGACTCCGAGGACGGCGAGCCCACCGTGGTGGTCGTGGACCTGGAGACGACGGGCCTGGACATCGGTGCCCACGTGATGCAGGTGGCAGCAAAGTGCGGCCGGTCCATCTTCAACGCCTACTTGTTGCCGTGGCGCCCCATCTCCCAGCAGGTGATTCCAAAAACAACCCTTTTTAACTTTTGTTTGTCCCGCCTGTCCTAGAATTTAGTCCCACGAGTAGGACAACTCAGACGAAATACAGCCTAATATCTCAGCCTGCCTTTAGGCAGGTTCTTGTCATCAAAGCCGAGAATTTGACTAGTAGGCAGGCTGAGTTAGGCAACCCTTTCGACACGGATGCATCGAGGGAATATTTGCCTATTTATGTGGCAAAACTGCTTTCGTCCACGATCACTGTAAATCCACTGGCGTGACACCACGCTAAATTTTGGCGTAACAAGAAGTCACTCCAAAAAACGGCGTGACACAGAAGTCACGCCAAAAATCGTCGTGACTCGGATTCACGCCGATTTTTGCCGTGAATTTTCACCGCCGGAATGCATTGAGCCTTGTGGGAAGTGAGAAGACGCAAATCGGCATGACTCTAAAGTCACGCCACAATTCGGCGTGACTCCAAAGTCACGCCAAAATTCGGCGTGACTTTTTTGTCTTGCCGTTTTTTGGCGTGACTTTTTGTCATTCCCCTACAGCGGTGTTAAGTCACGCCTATGGCTTCACAGCGATGGTACGTCACGAGATTTTTATGCACTGTCGCCATGCTGCCGCTAATCGTCCTTTTATGTCCTTGACCCTCCAGGCGGCCATGATCACCGGCTTCTCCAGGTCCGGCATGAACCTCTACGTGCATGGCGTCCGCAAGCACACGCTGACGGTGCGCGAAGCGATGGAGCAGTTCATCAAGTTCCTCGGCACCCTGGGCGGCAACGTGGTCCTGGTGGCGCACAACGCCTTCAACTTCGACGCGTTCCACCTCCTCAAGTTGGTGTGCTCGGCCGGACTCTACGACGAGCTGCACGAAGTGTGCGTGGGGTTCTCTGACACGCTGCCCCTCTACCGGAAGATGTACCCCTACATGGGGAACCACGGCATGGCCCGCCTTCTGCAAGAACTTTGTGCCTGATGAGTACTTCCCTCTTCACAACGCTGTGGGGGACGTCCGCGCCCTGGACAGGCTCATCGAGTTCACCAGGCTGTCCGACGCCATTATTCAAACTGCAAGGGAGCTGGATGATTTGTACCGGTACTGAGGGAAACATTTCGAGTTTGATTAACCCTTTATTTTTTCCAATTTTTTTATAACATTTGTTTACTTCTGCTGAAGTCAATTTTGTTTTAATTTTATATTTGATATTCATTGACAGCTCCTTGCTCCTCGCTGGTGTATCAATTTTGTTTGAGCTCCTAGTCAACTTGAGTAAGCCGACAGCAAGTTCTAATTTCTGAACATAAATTTACTTTTAATTCTTATTTTTGATATCGGACTCGTATGATGTGAGGAGATTCTCTTTGTACGAAGTAGTTATGATATTGTTACAAAAACTTATAGTAGTTGAATGTATTTTATATTTTTCAAATTCTTTTCTACCCATGACTTTAAAATATTTTGATGCATTATGTCGATGAAAATAAAAAAAAGAAATTACTTCTTTCATTTTTGCTCCTCCCACTCGGCCATCTATTGCATAAACAGCTGAAGGAGAATTGATCCAGGAAGTGGAAGAAGGAGAACTACATTTTTGTGATTTTCGTAGGAGAAACAAAACAAGAAGGGAAGACATCAACAAATTGATATCATACAGGAGGGACTCGTTCTTTACAAAGCTAGGTATGGCCTAATGTGTCAGTCGCTGATCGCTAGTTAAATGGTTAACTTGTTTGCCTCAACATCAGAATAACTGCAATGAGAAGAACAAAACTAGAAGGATAGTGCCTGTTGAAAAAACAAGAATTTGGCTAAATAGTGCCATTTACATTATCAGTCAGCAGACTATTTGTGCTCGCGGATGGACATGTAGTGCGCGCCGTCGTGAGCGGGCGCGGAGTGATTTGGACCCTATATCATGCAAATGATGTTTCGTTTCAACCAGATTTCTCCAAATTTTCCATTGTCACTTGGAGAAACACCTGCTAGTTTTTTGTAAACCAAAGATCTATTGTCGCTGTTGTTGAATTTTGCGTTTCAAAGGTGTTCTACATCAAAAGATACACAAACTTGAAAAGAGGTTACTTTCACAAAATGCACTAAACACGTTTTCGTTTCAACCAAATTTCTCCAAATTTTCCATTGTCACTTGGAAAAATCATTCCTAGTTTTTTATTGACCAAAGATCTATTGTCGTTGTTGTTGTATTTTGCCTTTCAAAGGTGCCCTACATCGAAACATACAATCACTTGAAAAGAGGCTAGTTTCACAAAATGCACTAAAAACGTCTCTCTTTCATGTTAATTTTCTCAATATTTCTCATTGCAAGTCAAAAAAAACTTCATTTACGATCTAGCGACTGCCACTCCATCTTTCAAATGATACCACTGGCCTTTCCCCACGTGCTGTCAGTTCAGAGATCATTTATGTCCCCCCAAAAATTATTTTTGAGCACAAATACTCGTTCCTTCACATAGCTTTATGTTTATTGAAAAGTAAAGATGTAAAGAACGAGTAAAAACTGATTGCAGGGAAAGCTTAAACTAAAGAAATTAATATTGTCGACGATAAAAGTAAGAGAAGCATGAGGAAACACTGAGAATATTTTTCAGAAGTGACAGGTCACTCCATGTAGGACTCCAACTCCATACAGGGTTTCTGTGACTTAATGCTTTACGTTAAAATAGACAACAGAGTCATCTCTACTTCATTCTCCAAACAAGGTGAAATTTTGAGACAAAGCAGGAGGAATTTGATTCCCCAGACAGTCTGCGTATTACTCGGGTGTATTTGTTGAGTTCACTATTATCCAATATAGTTATAAAAATGTTGTAGGGATCAAGTTGAGTTCCAGGGCTGGGTAGTACCTAGGTAAAAAGTACCTAGATACTGTACCTAGGTACTTTTTTCGTACCTGTACCTGTACCTAGGTACTTAAGTGAGAATGTACCTAATACCTTACCTAGGTACTTTTTTAGGAGTAACTGTAACGAAAAATACAGGTACTTTTACAGGTACTTTTTGGTAGATATTTGAGGGAATGGCCGGTAGTGAGATGCGTGAAAGACAGTGCGAGGGGGAAGAATGAAACGCATTGGAACGCTCGTTCGTCGAAGATCGAGACATTCGTCCCTCCTCCGGGCTCCATATGGCAGGTCTGGTCACCACATGCACTGCTCAAGGTCAACGCCGAGAACTTGCGCTATGAAACAAAGGACCCAGGGTTGTCCCTAAAGTGCGTCACCGGAACCCTCCCATTGTGGGAGCAAGGCCAGGTCGGTCGGGGATGGTCCCTGTCGCCGATGCCGCGTGACGAATCGGGGTTGTAAACAGCATGTTGGCACCAAACAGGGTCATTGACGCAAGAAAGTTTAAAGGGACGAAAAAGTCGCGGGAGGTTTGGTTTTGGTTGCGTTATTGACCGGATATGTTGAAAAAACGGAGTACCTTAAAGTACCTGAAAAGTACCCAGATACTTTGGCAAAGTACCTGTAAAGTACCTAGGTACTGAGCTCGATCCAGTACCTGTACCTGTACCTAGGTACTTTTTTCGAGAAAGTATCTGTACCTTACCTAGGTAAAATAAAAAAGTACCTGACCCAGCCCTGTTGAGTTGCTTCTTTTTCAACCAAATTCACAAAAATACAGTAATTTCTTTTTGACAATGTTTTCAATGGAGTCATGTGGGCTTCATTTGAGTTATTTCCATTTCGCCTTAAAACTTAGACCATAAATGGGGTCAAGTTCAGATATGCCCATTTCCCAGGTGGATCTTATACATATTAGATTGCATGGGATTGAGTGCATTAATTGTGGTGCAGTGACTCAAACTATTTTGAGGCCGCATTATGAAAAAAATATCCAATTGGGGATAAGTCAGATATTCCCCTCTCCCGATTCCTTTATCAATTTGTCAATTTATCAATTTATTTCTGATTTAAAAATTTAAAAAAATGCAACAATCATCACCACACGTCTGTAAGCAATGTCACTAAGTGTTCGAGCACAGTGTGACAAATGCAAGAGTTTCTTCTTCGATTATTTTGGGGCTTAATTCATTGGCAAGTAGGGTGACTGTACTGGAGTATAAGGATAAAGGTTTAAATGAGATGTTAGAATAGCTGAGCAACGTATAGCAAAACATATGTCTGCAAGAGGGAAATTCCAAAAAAGTGTTAGTATGTGCCCCACTCTCCCTTACGTTTGTACGGCCCGAAAACGGTGATTTTTACATGGTAGACCCGGAGGCCTCCCAAGTGGTAGAAGGGAGGTGTCCCCAGTCAAAAGTCAGTTACGATTTGTCTTTCAGTATCCTGAACAACCACTTCTTGGTTTTTGATCCAACGCTCCACCCTATTACGCAACAAGCCCTTGGATTTTTGTCGATTGGAAAGAATAAATTTAGCTCTTGAAGAACAAGCTTAAATTTTCACATGACGTTTATTAAACTCACGAGGTCACCGACCGAGACCAAGCGTTGACACAAAACACAATTCTTTCACAGTTCACACAAACAAAAGAGATTAGGTTTTCTAAGGCATGAAACGACTCCTATCAAGAGGATCGACTATGAAGGACGGCACCTGTTTGCAGAGTGCCTTTAACTCTTTTTCAAGAAGCTGAAACAAACAAGGAGCCAATATTAGGAAGAAAAAAAGAATATCCCTTTTGAGAGGTTAATATTCATGTGCGTAAGCAGGTCAGTCAAACTTCGTAAGTCCTGCATCCTACATGAAGACAGTCATAACTAAACTCAATTCAAATGTTGGAGCACTCTCTTCTATGCCTGCACCTCTCAATCCTTCATACACTCTAAATGTTTTTGTCACAATTTTAATGCATACGATTGTTTTTGGAAAGAATTTTTACAAGAAACTGAATACAATTGTACGTTGTGCGAATTTCGTACGTTTTTTGAGGAAGATTCGTGTGCACCAAAATAAATGAGCATTCGTACGAAATGTTCAAATACATTTAGGGTGTAACGGATTTTTAGAGATGGTGTCACCAGGTATACAATCCCACCAGGTATAATTCCCACAAAGTATAATTCCCAACAGGTATAAACAATTTAATTTAATTTCTATTTACAGCGATTCCCACTAGGTATAAATCCCACCAGATATAAACCTATTAAGTTTTTTTTTTATTAACTGTCCCCACCAGGTATACAAATGATAATGGACAACTGTAGCCACTGATAGACTGGACCGTTAGACTAAATGTCAGACCCTTTGACACTCTCAGGAGTGGACCACCGTCTCATCCCTTGTGCTTTATGTCCTGAAGATAAGGGGTGCTCACCCCCGTGCGAAAGGAGTTGAAGTGTCGCCGACGACCGGCCGTCAGTTGCTCACTGTTGCTTAGGACACATGTAGCAAGCCACTTTCACATTCATATTACATTATCAGAAGCTTTGCAATGAAAAGTAAAGAGTCACGATCATCCCCAAATGACTGGGTGGTGGCAGCCTCTAGCATGTATTTTGATTGGGAATGGGGGTGATTAAAGCGCCATCGTCCAAAATTTTGTCAGTGAGGACTTTTTCTTTAACCGTTTGTACCTGGTGGGACTGTACTATACCTGGTGAGGTGACCCCGATATTTTGCCTAATTTAGATTGTAGGAATATTGGACAAGACCAAAACGTTTGCGTGGTATCCGCTGTCATCAGACTGACTGTTGTGTAGGGTGGCCCCCCAAAAAATCAAATGTCGCGGATTAGCCACTGCCGTACATAAATAAATTTTAGTATTTTTGTAGGTATTTTTAGGTTGATTCGAAACACCTCCGCAAAGGCCCTTATGATTTTAACAGTGTACAAATAACACAAAAGATTGCAAAAACTGTAGTTTTGGTCCGATTTCAAAAATCGAAACACTGATTTGTTCGTTCAGTGACCGCATTTTAGAAAAAAAAAAAACAAGAAGATAAATCAACCAAGAGAAGAGATATCAATAATTGATATCAAAAGGGGGAGACTCGTTCTTCACATTCAATGTTGTTTGCATCTTAAGTTTATTGGAACATTTTGAAAAAATGGAAATGACTAAGAAATCACCAGGAACTTTGAAACAATGAGGCACCTCTCACGTCCCTGCAAATTTTCCTTTTGATTGTTGCCGGGTTCAGGAACGTTCGTGCCGCGCCGAACAATTCTATACCCTCGGCAGTTGCGGTCGAAAATGATGTTAACCTTAATGCTTCTTTGTGAACAGGGGGCATTAAACAAAGATGAAAACAAACTTTAGGAACCTTTGGCAAACACAATTCTATTTTACAGTGAACAAAGAAATTTGATGTTAAAGAAAATAGAAAAAAGTACGAAATCGATGAATCGATGCACTCAGACATGACGTCACGGGGAAACTGCCGGAACAGCGCTGTATAACCGAACTTAGAAATGTGATTCTTTGAATTTTTCGTGTTGAATGCATATGATTGTTCCTTTTGCTTTTGAGGCGCCTACTTTTTCCCCTTATAATTAGTGTTCACTTTGAATGTCTTTAAAGTGGTTCGGACGAGATTGGCTTCCCGATAGAAAATGTCTGATACTTCTGCAGGGCAATCTTTGATGCATTTCCTTTCAAAGTCGTTTTACAAAAAAACTTTGTTACCGAACTAATTTAGGAGCAAATTGACCTCAAAGTCAGCTTTTTTACATGGCGCCTTACAGGAGAACGGGGATGCAACCCGCATAACACAAAAATAGTCTGTCTTGCTGGTTGCATTCTCGGTCTCCCGTAAGGCGCCATGTAAAAAAGCTGACTTAGAGGTCAATTTGCTCCTAAATTAGTGCGGTAACAAAGTTTTTTTCTAAAACGACTTAGAAAGGAAATGCATCAAAGATTGCCCTGCAGAAGTATCAGACATTTTCTATCGGGAAGCCAATCTCGTCTGAACCACTTTAAGAAGTTTTTCTTTTCGAGATTTGATGCATTGCCTGCAACCATTTCTGGCACCACAATCGATTCTCATGTTTTAAAAACACATTTTCTCAATAAATTTTGTATTGTCAGCTGAAAAAGTTTTCAATTACGTTTTACAGAGCAAGTCTTTCTCCATCACATCAAATCATTTCAATTCATTATCCTAATACGAATTCGGAAATGAATCATGGCCATCATGGTATTAAAACTGAGCACAGTACTCGTTCCTTTCACCCTATGATGCAACCAACCATATGTAAAGAACGAGTAAAAATGTGCGGAGGTGTTTAGAATCAGCCTAAAAACACTGAGAATGAAAGAGATATAGTCATCGCCTGATTATGAGCAAGGAGGCCTTTCTTGCCCACTATACAAAATCTAATGAGCACGACTTCATCGCCCAATGCATTTGGTCATGCTCATCACCACCCTTTCATTCTCAGCAAATACCGATACTCTGGAAACTCAAGTGCGTGTACATTGTATGCACTCCAGGGGTGCATACATACATGTACTCCAGGGGTGCATACATACATGTACACACCCACGGAGTGCATGCTTGTGATGTATGCACTCTATTGGTGTGTACATAGCATGTATGCACTGATTAGTGTGCACATAGCATGTATGCACTGAGTGATGTGTACATGTTGCCATGCATTCTTATAGTATTATGTACACAGTAGCGTTGCCACGGGGGGGCCCAGGTGGGGCTCAGCCCCACCCAGTTCCGTACCGAGCCCCCCTGAGATCGGTCCAGATCCGAGGAGAAGTGAAAATGGGGGGGGGGGGGGGGGCGACCTCAGTCGAAAGGGGCTCTAAAATGGCTCTAGTTAAGAACAAGTTGAGAAGCACTATGGCTCAAGAGTGACTGTTTGCCCTTCTACTGAGCAATATTGAACAAGACTTGTGCAAAGCTGTCTGTACTTGTTGCGAAATTCGCTCAGAAAGCTGAACGAAGAATAGAGCTAAATTTTTAAAAATTCAAAAATAAAGGATAAAAAAGAGTTTTAACTTTTCACCTCATTTCAAGACCGATCGAGGTCCTCGCGCGCCTGGGAGGTAGGCAATTTCCTAAAAAAAAGGTCCGAGCCCCACCCAGAAAAAAAAGCTGGCAACGCTACTGTATGTACACACTTATCAGTGCATACTTGTTATGTACACACTAATCAGTGCATACATGCTATGTACACACGAGTGAGTGCATACATAACAAGCATGCACTCCGTGGGTGTGTACATGTATGTATGCACCCCTGGAGTGCATACAATGTACACACTTGAGTTTCTAGAGTAGTACTAAAATTATTTTTTTTTCCCAAAATTGAATCGAAAGCCGGGCGGCAAAGGCCAATCCGCGACATTTGAATTTTTTTTTTGGGCCACCCTACTGTTGTGTGGGCACCTCTCTTCTCAAGGTTAGATTATTCAATCAGGGTTTAATACGCACTACATACTGTCTCATTTGCTACTGCTTCCCTCAAAAAAGATGAGCAAGTTCCCCAAATCGGCCACGTACCTTATCTCGAGGCCCAGGCAGGTCCAAGATGTCGCTGATCAAGCTCATCTGATGCATGAGGACGACGCGACGGAAAGGGCTTACGCCAGGGCGGATGACATCAAGGACGCGAAGCAAGTCCCGACAATAGGCCAGGGAGCGGAGCAGGACCTCTGATCAAACACAGAGGACAAAAAACAAACAGTGAAGATAGAACTAAGGCGTAGCGCTAAGCTTGCACACTGAACTAAATGTTTATGTACACTTTTGTACGGACGCTCACAGTTTTTGATGCACATGAAATTTTTCGTACAAATTTCGTGTGCACATAAGACTGTCATCATGGTGTAGGCCAGGCTGCGAGCAAATAACAGACGAATTTGAGCGCACCCAGTGAGAAAATCCTTCCTCCTTGAGTGCATCTAATGCACAACTAAGGGCACATCTGTGCGTAAGTTATGGACAAATTTACACATAAGAATCACTGCACATGACAAAATAATTAGGTACAAAAATGTCGAAAAATGTTTATAAGGATGTAGTGTACAGAAAGAAATAGGCGGTTGAAGATGTGTCGATTCGACGTAATATCTTCTTTTTCATAGGTAAAAGACTCGCGTGTCTTGAGGGTGAAGGAACAGTTTGAACAGAACAACGCGACGAATTTCATTTAAGAGAGCACACTAGACGCAGCCTAACCGTCAGTTTCATGTGGTTGGCGAGAAGGTCACTATACCATTCTGATGATTACACTGCTAATCTAAGTGTGGATCATTCTCATACTTGCAAGCAGCATGTGCGGACCGCAGCTTGGTCCACGATTGGACTAACAGTGTATGTATTTGGAACAGAATGTTCGAACGTGGTCGGTCGTGCATATGTTCCTTTTGACCAATGCACGCCCTCTACCTTTGACTGTTCACGTCGACTCACCCCGTCCACTTTTGCTGGTGTAAGCCGAAGCTCCCGTGCGGCCCACCGTGAGCTCCGTCTTGACTTGCAGCACCACGAAGTGGGTGAGGTGCAACGGACCGCCGGGTGCGAGCCCCTCGGTGATCAGGGACTCCCAACGCTGCCTCTCCACCTGCCATCGGAGAACATTTATGATATTATAAATAAGGTTCGTAAAGTAGGGAGGAATGAAGTATATTCAGGAAACGACCTTCGGCAAGTACAACAACTTTAGAACGCGAACGCTCAGTTTTCGTACGAAAAGCATCGTGTGCAAAAATTCTGTGAGCGGTTGCACACAAATTGTACAAATACATTTTAGGGTGGGCCTGAGCTACACTGCAGATCCAAGTGCACTGACCACCATGAGTATGGAACGTCGGGCAAGGGTTTTAATTTTTAATCTATCCGGCGAAGAAAAGAAGAGCGCACAGCCCGGCTATACGAAGGTATCAATACACCAGAGACGTGCGAGAAAAAAATATGTAGGACAGTTACACACTTGCGAGCGTGGACTTTAAAAGTCCCACACTCCAAAGCGTAGACCACTTTCGTCCCACACTCCAAAGCGTAGACCACTTTCGTCCCACACTTCGAAGTGTGGGACACAGAAAGGTGGGACACAATTGCTTGCTCCACACATAGTGTGTGTCCCAGACTTCAAAGTGTGGGACAAGAGAAGTCTACGCTTTGAAGTGTGGGACAAGAGAACGCTACGTTTTAAGTGTACACACTCCTGTACTGTGTACTTACGATCTTACACGTATACAACTCGAGTGGAAGGAAGTATAGTTTTGACTGAGTTTGAACTGCAGACATAAACTGCACTACGGAATCCTCAGTTTGAAGCATAGTGAAAGTGAAGTAGAATCCAGTCCAGGGTTTTGACACTAAATTTGAACATAGTCTGAATGATACATAAGACAGCAGTGTGTCCCCAGTTAAAATACACACGGCAAACGCGGCTCCTGGGATTCCCAGGAGCTCTTTGTAATTTCCAGGTGGGACGGACATTTTCCAGGAGGCAACCTGGTTTTGATCAAACTCTTCTAGGCGCGGCCTGGGGCGGGCGGTCGTCTTTCCGGGCGCGGCCTCGCAGGCGTGACGCATGCGCCTTATTTCCAGGCCACAGCTGGAAATAAGGTAAAAAATCAATTTTGGGCCACGGATCAATTTTGGGTCATTTTTTTCGGCGGGCCACTACGGCGGCGTGATTCAGCGAATCGCATTGAGTCTCGCGTTAGGTCTTCCCCCAACCTTCCTTTGTCTACTCATAGTGCGCGGAAGCTTGAGCGACGATCACAGCGCCACCTATCGGGGCTGCAAACAAAGGTCGTCAAAAAAACTTCAAAAATGGCGCCCTTCCGTCGCAGAGGAAATAGGTATGTTTTTAAAATAGCCACCATGAAGCAATTACTTGATGAATCGAGACGTGTGAAGGTGGTGCAGGTGCATAATAGGTCAGGGAACATTAATTTGCTTTAGCTTAGCCCAAATCGTTCGACGCTTTGGTGCGCGGGTGATGACAAAGTGGCCTTTCTCACTAGGTTGGTGCACTCTTGTTTGGCGACTTTCGTACTGATTTTATCAGTATTGGTTACGCCCCTCGCTTCTCAGCGACATGTGTGTCTCTTTACACTCCAATTTTACTTCAATATACATGGCTTCTTGGTGCTACAGCCTCGGATGACTACACCGGCCGAACTTCTAGCCTGTTTATAGTGTTGTCTGCTCACCTCAGACACTTTGTTTTGTTCCAGAAATGAGCACTCAGACCACTCTCTAGTGTTCTAAAGGGTGGGAATATTCCCGGGAATTCAGGGAATTTCCGGGAACGTTCCCGGGAACAATCTGACCCATTCTCGGGAATATTCCCGGGAATTTTAAAAATTGGCTAAAATTGATTATTTTTTTGCTGAAAAAGTTAAATAATGTGAGAAAATTGGCTCAAAGGGTCAAAATATTTAACAATTGATTATTATGAAACACTTCAATTTCTTTTAACGAGTAACGAGTATTTTGACATACTGTAGCACACTTGGGGTCGGAAATCAAAATTAAGGCAACTTGAGGGGTGTCGCGACTTCCCCCGCGCCCCCCCGCGGGTACCTATGGTCTCCTCCCCTGCCACCCTCGCTGCTTACTCCGGGCTCCATGTGTCCTGGGGATGTCCTCCGCAGCCATCACCACTCCTGCGACTAAGCCCCTTGCCATAGAAGTAAGATTGTAAACTATTGTGCAGTCAAGTTCACGGTTTACTGGAAACAAAAACGTTAGTTGAACAGGCTTCTATAGAGTGACTTTGCTTTCTGTGGCGATACCCCACGCTGACAGGGTGTACTGGGCTGCACGAAGGGTTGCCTACTACACGGTGGCCCTCACCCCCTGGAAAAGACCCAAAATTGATCCGACCCACAATTGGTTCGCACTGCTGTAGAAACTACAGTTTTCGGAATTCCGAAAAATGAATTCAAAACTTTAATACTGATGCATTCAAGCGCATCATATGTATGTAAGTTTCAGCTTCATACTATGCAGACCCATTATTGGTTCTAAAAATCAATTGTGGGCCAAAACAGACCTTTTTTGAAATGGTTCTAGCTCTGCAAGTATAAGTGATAGAAGAGACGACGAGGCGTCAAATCATAGGTAAAAGACCATAGTTGAAGGAATGAAGGTCATTTGGACCCTCACACCAAAACTTGGGTCCAAAATTCAGTATTTTACAAAAAGTGGCCCAAAATTGATTTTTTACCTTAAATTTCCGTTCCGAGCGAGCCGCCTGGAAATGCTTGCGGGGCGGCTGCCTCTTTCCAGGAGCATCAAGGGACGAGCTGAATCCACCGTGTTGCACTGTCGTTATGGGAGGGTGAAGGGGTGGACAAAAATCGGGGGAGCGGGCCGAGGGTCGAACGACGAGCGATCAAAGTGAGTGACTTTCGCCACTGCTTATCGTTCTCTCCCTTTCGAACGTTTTATCGAATCAACTTGCACTGCTTCCTGTTTGCTTTCCGTGTAACTTTTATTTCTGTCCCAACACGCTCTGCTATCACTGTAAAATCCATTGGCGGTAACTATGCAACCAAAAAGGCGGTACAAAATGTACCGCCAGTTACGTGCCCTCATTACCGCCAGTTACAGGCGGTACAAGCTTTACCGCCAGTGACGCACCCGAAAACCGATGCCGAAGGGTGGTAAAACGCTGAAAAGGCGGTAATTTTCCGGTCTTTAAATGGCGGTAATCTCATTACCGCCTTCTCAAAGGGGAGTAAACTCTGGATCCCGCCTTTGCGAAATTACCGCCACTAAAGGGTGGGAATATTACCGCCTTTCGATTTAGAGTGAAGTCGACCTGTCCGGGCAACAAAGACCTATCTGCCCAGCAATTGCCGCACAGATACGTCTTTGTAGCCCACACACGTAACCCTACTTCGCACCAAGGCCCAAGCTTGTTGAAGGCACTACACTTTTTGGCATTCCACCTGACAGCCCTGTAGAGACTTTCGTATCTTAGATCCACTGGACAGTGATAATTGGCGGGCAGTGATAGTTGGCGGCCATGGTAGCGCCAAATTACAAACGAAGGCAGCGAAAATAAGGTACTATGTAAGCATGTCATACAGTATTCCGGATGCAAGCAAATTCGATACAGCTGATGAAAAGGAGGAGAGACGAAAATCAGACGAGAAATGCTTTTTTTTTGCAAAGTCTACTCACTCTGATCGTTGATGACCGTCGGGCATTCCCCCCCCCCCCCCCTCTCATACATTTTCCGCCCCTTCCCCTTGCCAGAAAATTGCACCAAAGCCAAATAAAGTCTTCCTAACGACTGACGAAAGTGCAACACGGTGGATTCAGCTCGTCTCTGGAAGCTCCTAGAAAGAGGCGGTCGCCCGCAAGCATTTCCAGGCGACTCGCTCGGAACGGAAATTTATTTCCAGCTGTGGCCTGGAAATGAGGCGCATGCGTCACGCCTCCCAGGCCGCACCCGGAAAGATGACCGCACGACACCACACCAAAGATCTGTACTCTCTGTTCCACACTTTGGGGAAATACGTCACCGCCCCGTTCCGGGCAGGTCCACGTCGACACGCCGACAGCATCCTGCGTGGCACCATGAGAGAACTTCTCTCATGGCGGCACATGCCAGCGCTGCGACTTTAGTTACGGTTCCTGCCGCTAGATGTCGTGCGTGAACGTTCCTGGTCGTTTAGTTTTAATACTCAACAATTACCGGAATGAGAGTGCTCAAAGAAGTTTGCAACCATCACTTCCTGTCGTGGATTCCGGATTTATAATTTGACAGCCCATGCATGCAGCATGGGCAGCATGCAAAAGCGCCCAGCGTGCCAGAGTTCGAAATCTTACCTCCCCCCTCTTGTAAAGCTCTAACATTTGCAGCTCCAAACGCGCAGCTTCAGCTCTGCCGCTTCCCTCCGCGTCGTCCTTCTGCGTGCCCTCCCTGCCACAGCCATCGCACCTCCAGCGACCCACCTCGGGGAGACTCACAAGGCAGCGTCTTCCTTCACCTGGAAACAATGCCGGGCAGATTCAGCTTCGAGACGATTCAATGCAACACAATTTCGTTTTGGCTGCTATGATAAATTTGATTATCAATTTTTTCACGTAAAAACTTACAAAAAAAGTTAATGACAATTTAATCATCGTTACAGATTTTCTTATTAAGTGGCCATGATCATTTTTTGATACTTTTTCACATGAAACCGTGCAGAGCAGCAGGCGCGGATCCGGGGGGGGGGGGGGGGTAATTACCCCCCCCCCCCCCCTTAGGAAATAACAAACCGCCTGGAAGGTAGGCAAAACGCACCTCTTTACCCCTGTAAGTAGGCAAAAAGTGCGACATTACCCCCCTCCTTGGCAAAATCCTGGATCCGCGCCTGCAGAGCAGCCGCTTCTTATGAAATTATTTACTCTATGTGGATCGAGTTGTACGATCAAATAGATTGCAAAGAATTTTGCCGCTTCCCACTAGTGCTCAGGTTTCGTAGAGGACTTCACCCTTGCATACATCCCAGTTGTTAAGGTAGATAAAATGATCGTTGTATATCAAACATAGTCCTAGAACTTCAGTCGCAATATAAAACTTAGTGACTGAATCCTTCCTAACGTGAAGCATTCATGTATAAAACATAAGCAGTTGTTTACAATAGGAAGAAGTTGCTGTTCAGCTCTCCTAGCCCTCAGAAGCAAGCTTGCAACGAATTGACTGGAAAGGGATCGATGCTATTTAAGTGCATACATCTTTGCTCCACCTGGCGTCCACCTGCCAGGCATGCTTCACCCAAGAGTCGTGTCTGTCATGTACACACTTGCGGTTCCCATATACAGCCAACCAACAAGTTCGTACCTCGCACACTGATATTCAAGGAATGTGACGTCACGTTCTTTAGACGTCACGTTCTAAAGAACGTGACACATGTCACGTTGTCACGTTCCTTTATAATACTATGTCAGATTCGTTTGAACCTGAATTGGGTGGGTCTTGTCTTAGGCCTAGCTAGCGCAAACCAGTCTCGATGTCACATTGGAATGACCGTGACACAGTATTCAAAGGAACGTGACATGTGAGCGTGACATTACATTCCTTGATTGTTAGTGCTAGTACACTGTAGGGTGCAGCATGCCAGGCATGTCCACTGTTGAGTGAAGCATATGCCTGCCCATGAGAGAAGGGCGCCCTGGAGTCCCAGCTTCTACCGCCCGAAATGCCGTCTGACGGACTTTAACACCAGTCTGACGCCGCTGTGTTGGTCGTAGAATGGTTTGGAAGGGCTCGTCGGACTCCGAAAAGATCAACTTAGAGGAAGTAATGCTGAGTCGTATGTTATCTGCACCGCGGACGAGCCCTGATCTACTTAAATCCTGCCGGCGGTCCGCGGACAGACCTCGGGCGGGAAATCGAAGTGCATACAAGTTTGCTCCACCTGGAATTTTCCTTCATGTACAATCCACCTAGCGTCTACCTGCCAGGCATACTTGACCTTACAGTGTACCTCTCATGTATACAAACTTGCTGGACAATGGCCCTATGCGAACTGCAAAAGTGTACATGACAGGTACACTGTAGGGTGCAGCATGCCTGGCAGGCACACTGCAGGTGGACATGAAGGTAGACTCCAGGTGGAGCATAAATGTATGCACTTCGATTTCTTGAGTGGTAGGCAGCCGCCAGGTGTAGCATACATGTATGCATTCCAAGTTCTAGAGCACGCCTCCTTCGCAACTCTCTCTGCGCTCACTCACGCTGGCAGTAGCCGCAGTGCCAGGCGGCGAGGCGCAGTCCCAGCTCCGTGTCGTCGGCGCACAGCTTGCAGTGGCACAGGAACCCCCTGAAGCGCAGCTCCAGCTGCCTGTCCGCCGTGCCGCGGAAGAAGTCGTCCAGGTACGACAGCGCCAGGTGCTCCCCGCGCGCCACGGGCCGCGCGGCCACCAGCACCCGCTCCAGCAGGCCCTGCTGGATGGGACGCCCGGGCTCCTGCCACGCGTGCGAGAAGCAGTTGGGGATGCAGGCGTGCTCCAGCAGCGAGTGCCCTGCGTACAGGCCGCCCACCTGGCAGGGCACACACACACACTTTAAAAAATTTGCTAAAACTTCAGTGCGCAATACAAACAAAACACACCACTGTTACGTCCAGCGACGTGACAGAGCGAGTCACGTCCGACAACGGCAACGGCGGTGACACAAAATTCAAGTCTTTGATTCTAAATCGTCGTATCTATTAGACCTAAAATCATGTGGTTGTCGTAGAGATGCATATACACTGTAAATCCATCGGCGTAGCACCAGGTTGAAAAGGAGTCACGCCACAAATCGGCATGACGTCAATGTCACTCCGTAAGTCGGCGTTACTCCAAAGTCATGCGGAAGTTCGGCGTGACTTTTTAAGCATACCCCATTTCGGCGGGAGCTTTATTCATTCCTCTAAAACTGTGTTAAGTAAGGCAGAATTTACATGTACAAACTGCAAGTTTGGTTCGTTTTAACAAACCAAAATAGCAAGGTATTTGTATAATTTTAATACCAACGCTCTCGGTGTTCAGTGCTCATGAAATCTTCGTACAAATTTGCACGAGATTCGTACAGTTAAATGCGTACCGATACATACGCGAGATTTCGTGTGCCCGAAAAACTGAGCGCGTTCGTACCAAATTGAATATAAACATTAAATGCTAGTCATTTTGCATGTCGGATACCCGGCAGCTTACACTAGAAACTGTAGTGTGCTGTGTACATTGTATGCACTCCAGAGGTGCATACATACATGTACACACCCACAGAGTGCATACTTGTTATGTATGCACTTATTGGTATGTGTACATAGCATGTATGCACTGATTAGTGTCTAGTCTACATATCAGGTATGCGCTGATTAGTGTGTACATGCTGCCATGCATTCTTATGGTAATATGTACACACTTGTTAGTGCACACTTGTTTTGTACACACTAATCAGTGCAAACATGCTATGTACACTCCAATAAGTGCATACACAACAAGCATGCACTCTGTGAGTGTGTACATGCATGTATGCACCTCTGGAGAGCATACAATGTACACACTTGAGTTTCTAGAGATAAAAGCCACATCTGGTTCTGAGCCCAGTCTTGAAATTCCTACCTTCCAGATGGGGGGCGTGCAGGACGCACGGAGCGTGTTGATGAGGACAGCACCCAGCGCCCGGCGCAGGTCCTCGCTGGGGAGCCAGTCCACGCCCACCACGTCGCGCAGCCACGCCACGGCAGCCTCCAGCCTGGAGCGGAACAAGCAGCGTGCCTCCAGGAACGCCATGCCGTACAACCACGGCGTCTGCAACGGACCACAGTTGGACAAGTTTCAAACACACTGGTAAAACTAAATAGCGTGCCTGTACCCCCATTCTTCAAGCATACTGGAGTTACGCTTGAAACGAAGCCTAACGCGCCTAACCCCTCCAAAACCGCCTATCTTAATACATGGGGGCGTTCCTTCAGTAGGCTTTATTTCAAGTGTAACTCTTTCAAGAATACTGTTACGCTTGAATGTTACTCTTTAGTTTTACCAGTGCAATGAATGATTATTTACAATTTTGTTGGAACGCGCAAAGCTTTCAGTGCATTTTTTGGGGGTACGAATTTGTAAGAAAAGCTGCATAATTTAGAAGAATTTTGTACATATTATTATGTGCACGGAAAACTGTGTGCGTTCGTACGAAAATTGTACAAATACATCCAGGGTGCACAAACCATAAAGGACCGACTGCGTTCCGGTTCCGATGATCCGTAAGAAGGCCGAAATCAGTCCCTTACAATGTATTCGTGCAATTTTACTGTAAACGTTTAAAGATTTTGGAGCACAAAAATTTTCATCCGAATCGGTAAAAAAAATTGCAGTTTATCCGTACAAGTTCGGAAGAAAATTTCGTGTGCATTCAAAACAGAGAGCGTTTCGTTTAAAATAGTGCGAACGAGTGCTAAGCATTAGGAGTGTAGCGCTAGCGCAGGGCTCGAATGGGGCACCGGCTGGGGATCAAATGGACTAACGAACAACTACTCACGAATGTCCTTATGGCGCGACTTCAGAACGTGTGAACAGCCGTAGCCACGAACTAGTAAAACGTAGAATTAACACGTTCAAAAACCGAAAATAAAAAGTGCGTGCACTTACCGAATCTCCAAAAGGATCCGTAACCTCGGATTGCAGTTCAGACAAACGTGGTCCTTGAGGCGTCAGCTTAGAACTGAGGCACACCCTGAGTGCAGCAAGGGCGTCCCAGTGACGGTCTTTCACCTTGACTGAGGATACAAAAAAAGCTTCATTTCAGTCCTTACGTGTCGTTTAAATATGAAGAAATAAAACTAAAAACACGATTCTGAACGCGGACAGGTGCAAACATAATATTTATGTACAATTTTGCACTAATATTCACAGTAGTTAACGCACCCAAAATTTTAAATTCGAACTTTAACGAAAAACGGCATACGTCCGAACGAATTTCATAAACATTTGTACAGAAATTTTGTAAGAAAAAAACACTGAGCGTGCGTACAGAAATTGAGCAAATGCATTCAGGGTCAGGGGGTGTCCAGTTGTCCCGGGGTGTAGTTGTGAAAAAAAAGGGAGGGAGCGCTCCCACCGTGGCCCAAATGGGAGCGCTCCCGTTGGCCTAAACGGGAGCGCTCCCACAAGCCTATTTTCAGCCCAACCACTAGAAATCCATCAGGGTGACACCACGCCCAATTTTGACGGAACGAGAAGTCAATTGCAACAGCATTCCAAAGATCGGTCTCGGAAAACCAAAGAGGAGCTGGAGTGTCTTTGGTTGTCATTTGACGTGACTTGGGGTCCACTGCTGGCCTTCATGGCCTTCTAGTTTCCACCGCTGGGTGTACAGCTGTGGGATCCACTGCTGGAGGAGGAGGTCCGTCACCCTTATCACCATTGTCGCCTTGATGTTGGGAAACAATTTGGCAACACTAAAACAAAGCGCTCTCGTGCGCTCCCACTAAAAAAAAAAAAAAGCGTTGGAGTGCTGAAAACAAAAAGGTGTGGGAGCGCCCGCTCCACTTCACCCATGAGGGTGTCCCCTTACCATCGACATGCTGCTCTCTGTTGAACTTGAAACCGGCTATTTGGAAAGCACCGCACTCGAGCACGTGAGCCTCTTCCAAACTGCACGCGTCCTCGCACACTGGCCAACCACAACGCTGGCAAGCAGTCATTGGTTCGGTCATCGGCGCCGTCACAAGGCATCCCACGCAAGACTCCTGAAACAGACACAAACGTATGGAACAATTGTTTTATACAAACCGATTGACACATTTCGATGAAGAACTCTGAATTAAATAACAACCAGAACAACACACACCGGAAACGCTTCATTGAAGGGAATCGCAGGCCGGGGAAGCCCTGAATTAAATCACTTTCTAATTTCTCTACATTATTTTTTACTCGTTCTTTACCCTACCCCACCATTTATAAAATGGGGTAGAGGAACGAGTATTGTTTTGCGTATGAGGTGATTTAGTGATCACTTTCATCTTGAAAAGTACAACAGCTACATAAATTCCCAATACATCAACAAAACCCGCTAGTTCTGCTAACCAAAGTGTAAATGAAGTTTTTTTCAGCTACCAATGTTATTTTTTGAGAAAATTACTGATTTTTGCCATTACACATACACTGCAGGTGTTTGAAGTTAAAGAGGTTTGCACGAGAGAAACGTTGTTACTGTTCTTATATCTCATTTGAAAGATTAGAAAAAGTTCTTCCAGTTATGTTTTATATATTTTGTGCGTTTGGAAGGTGAAATTCGGCAAAAGGAGATTAAAGCTACTGGTTTGAGGTTATGTGACTAGTACATTAAATCATGATTGCAATGAAATTTACTATTGTGGTGTGTAATGTTAGGGTCGCAAAGTGATCTATTGTCCGTGGTAGATTGTTCGCCAACTTTGTTTGCCATGGAAATAATGAATTGAAGGTTATCACTTAATACATTTTTGAACGTTTTCGCGCGCTAAGTCCCGACGCAGCGGGGATTACCGCCAGCGGTGCACTGGAGGCCATACGCGGCCATACGCCGTATGGCCCAGAACAATTTTTGGGCAGTGCGTATGGTCCAGAACATTTTTCCCGCCCATGCGCTCATTTTTGGCCATACGCTGGCCATACGCTCAATGGACCACCCTTGTCTCATTTTGATGCAGAGAAGTATGCAAAGTTGTGGCTGAATGAGCACCGATCAGCGACTGACACCCGGCTCAGAAAATGCGCAGCTAGAAAGCAACAAAA
>JAQQBG010000375.1:0-37950 GCA_032199755.1 Ambrosia artemisiifolia | reverse complement strand
TTGGAACACGTTTTGGCAAAAAAATAGCATTTTAGTTTTCGGAAGTACGGGTCCATTTTCACACCACTTTCTATTTTTAGCAGAAAACGAGCAATTTTTAAATCGATTCACCCGTCAATTTGGTGAGTAATTACGCTATTCTGCAGCTTCCAAACTAAGTTTTTATTGCCTAGAAACACGTTTTGGCAAAAAATATCGCATTTTGGTTTTCGGCAGTACGGGCCCATTTTCACACCACTATCTATTTTTGCAGAAAACGAACGCTTTTTAAATCGATTCACCCGTCACTTTGGTGAGTAATTACGCTATTCTGCAGCTTCAGACTCTGTTTATTTGGCCTAGGAACACGTTTTGGCAAAAAAAGAGCATTTTAGTTTTCGGAAGTACGGGCCCATTTTCACACCACTTTCTATTTTTAGCAGAAAACGAGCGCTTTTTAAATGGATTCACCCGTCACTTTGGTGAGTAATTACGCTATTCTGCAGCTTCCAGACTCAGTTTATTTGGCCAGGAACACGTTTTGGCTAAAAATTAGCATTTTAGTTTTCGGAAGTACGAGCCCATTTTCACACCACTTTCTACTTTTAGCAGAAAACGAGCGATTTTTAAATCGATTCACCCGTCAATTTAGTGAGTAATTACGCTATTCTGCAGCTTCCAGACTCAGTTTATTTGGCATAGGAACACGTTTTGACAAAAAAAATAGCATTTTAGTTTTCGGAAGTACGGGCCCATTTTCACACCACTTTCTATTTTTAGCAGAGAACGAGCGATTTTTTAATCGATTCACCCGTCAATTTGGTGAGTAATTACGCTATTTTGCAGCTTCCAAACTAAGTTTTTATAGCCTAGGAACACGTTTTGGCAAAAAATAGCATTTTAGTTTTCGGAAGTACGGGCCCATTTTCACACCACTTTGTATTTTTAGCAGAAAACGAGCGATTTTTAAATCGATTCACCCATCAATTTAGTGAGTAATTACGCTATTCTTCAGCTTCCAGACTCAGTTTATTTGGCATAGGAACACGTTTTGACAAAAAAAATAGCATTTTACTTTTCGGAAGTACGGGCCCATTTTCACACCACTATCTATTTTTAGCAGAAAACGAGCGATTTTTTAATCGATTCACCCGTCAATTTGGTGAGTAATTACGCTATTCTGCAGCTTCCAAACTAAGTTTATATAGCCTAGGAACACGTTTTGGCAAAAAAATAGCATTTTAGTTTTCGGAAGTACGAGTCTATTTTCACACCACTTTCTATTTTTAGCAGAAAACGAGCGATTTTTAAATCGATTCACCCGTCAATTTGGTGAGTAATTACGCTATTCTGTAGCTTCCAAACTAAGTTTTTATTGCCTAGGAACACGTTTGGGCAAAAAAATTCGCATTTTGGTTTTCTTCAGTACGGACCCATTTTCACACCACTATCTATTTTTTGCAGAAAATGAGTGTTTTTTAAATCGATTCACCCGTCACTTTGGTGAGTAATTACGCTATTCTGCAGCTTTCAGACTCAGTTTATTTGGCCTAGGAACACGTTTTGGCAAAAAAAAGAGCATTTTAGTTTTCGGAAGTACGGTCCCATTTTCACACCACTTTCTATTTTTAGCAGAAAACGAGCGATTTTTAAATTGATTCACCCGTCAATTTGGTGAGTAATTAAGCTATTCTGTAGCTTCCAAACTAAGTTTTTATGGCCTAGGAACACGTTTTGGCAAAAAATATCGCATTTTGGTTTTCGGCCAGTACGGACCCATTTTCACACCATTTTCTATTTTTAGCAGAAAACGAGCGCTTTTTAAATAGATTCACCCGTCAATTTGGTGAGTAATTACGCTATTCTGTAGCTTTCAGAGTCAGTTTATTTGGCCCAGGAACACGTTTTGGCTAAAAAAATAACATTTTAGTTTTCGGAAGTACGAGCCCATTTTCACACCACTTTCTATTTTTAGCAGAAAACGAGCGATTTTTAAATCAATTTACCCGTCAATTTGGTGAGTAATTACGCTATTCTGCAGCTTTCAAAGTAAGTTTTTATTGCCTAGGAACACGTTTTGGCAAAAAATATCGCATTTTGGTTTTCAGCAGTACGGACCCGTTTTCACACCACTATCTATTTTTTGCAGAGAACGAGCGCTTTTTAAATCGATTCACCCGTCACATTGGTGAGTAATTACGCTATTCTGCAGCTTTCAAACTAAGTTTTTATAACCTAGGAACACGTTTTGGAAAAAAAAAATAGCATTTTAGTTTTCGGAAGTACGGGCCCATTTTCACACCACTTTCTAGTTTTAGCAGAAAACGAGCGATTTTTAAATTGATTCACCCGGCAATTTGGTGAGTAATTAAGCTAATCTGTAGCTTCCAAACTAAGTTTTTATGGCCTACGAACATGTTTTGGCAAAAATATCGCATTTTGGTTTTCGGCCAGTACGGACCCATTTTCACACCAATTTCTATTTTTAGCAGAAAATGAGCGCTTTTTAAATAGATTCACCCGTCAATTTGGTGAGTAATTACACTATTCTGCAGCTTTCAAACTCAATTATTTGGCCCAGGAACACGTTTTGGCTAAAAAAATAGCATTTTAGTTTTCGGAAATACGAGCCCATTTTCACACCACTTTCTATTTTTAGCAGAATACGAGCGATTTTTAAATCGATTCACCCGTCAATTTAGTGAGTAATTACGCTATTCTGCAGCTTCCAGGCTCAGTTTATTTGGCATAGGAACACGTTTTGACAAAACAAATAGCATTTTAGTTTTCGGAAGTACGGGCCCATTTTCACACCACTTTCTATTTTTAGCAGAAAACGAGCGATTTTTTAATCGATTCACCCGTCAATTTGGTGAGTAATTACGCTATTCTGCAGCTTCCAAACTAAGTTTTTATAGCCTAGGAACACGTTTTGGCAAAAAAATAGCATTTTAGTTTTCGGAAGTACAGGCCCATTTTCACACCACTTTCTATTTTTAGCTGAAAACGAGCGATTTTTAAATCGATTCACCCATCAATTTAGTGAGTAATTACGCTATTCTGCAGCTTCCAGACTCAGTTATTTGGCATAGGAACACGTTTTGACAAAAAAAATAGCATTTTAGTTTTCGGAAGGACGGGCCCATTTTCACACCACTTTCTATTTTTAGCAGAAAACGAGCGATTTTTTAATCGATTCACCCGTCAATTTGGTGAGTAATTACGCTATTCTGCAGCTTCCAAACTAAGTTTATATAGCCTAGGAACACGTTTTTGGCAAAAAAAATAGCATTTTAGTTTTCGGAAGTACGAGTCTATTTTCACACCACTTTCTATTTTTAGCAGAAAACGAGCGATTTTTAAATCGATTCACCCGTCAATTTGGTGAGTAATTACGCTATTCTGTAGCTTCCAAACTAAGTTTTTATTGCCTAGGAACACGTTTGGGCAAAAAAATTCGCATTTTGGTTTTCTTCAGCACGGACCCATTTTCACACCACTATCTATTTTTTGCAGAAAATGAGTGTTTTTTAAATCGATTCACCCGTCACTTTGGTGAGTAATTACGCTATTCTGCAGCTTTCAGACTCAGTTTATTTGGCCTAGGAACACGTTTTGGCAAAAAAAAAAATGAGCATTTTAGTTTTCGGAAGTACGGTCCCATTTTCACACCACTTTCTATTTTTAGCAGAAAACGAGCGATTTTTAAATTGATTCACCCGTCAATTTGGTGAGTAATTAAGCTATTCTGTAGCTTCCAAACTAAGTTTTTATGGCCTAGGAACACGTTTTGGCAAAAAATATCGCATTTTGGTTTTCGGCCAGTACGGACCCATTTTCACACCACTTTCTATTTTTAGCAGAAAACGAGCGCTTTTTAAATAGATTCACCCGTCAATTTGGTGAGTAGTTACGCTATTCTGTAGCTTTCAGAGTCAGTTTATTTGGCCCAGGAACACGTTTTGGCTAAAAAAATAACATTTTAGTTTTCGGAAGTACGAGCCCATTTTCACACCACTTTCTATTTTTAGCAGAAAACGAGCGATTTTTAAATCAATTTACCCGTCAATTTGGTGAGTAATTAAGCTATTCTGCAGCTTCCAAAGTAAGTTTTTATTGCCTAGGAACACGTTTTGGCAAAAAATATCGCATTTTGGTTTTCGGCAGTACGGACCCGTTTTCACACCACTATCTATTTTTTGCAGAGAACGAGCGCTTTTTAAATCGATTCACCCGTCACTTTGGTGAGTAATTACGCTATTCTGCAGCTTTCAAACTAAGTTTTTATAACCTAGGAACACGTTTTGGAAAAAAAATAGCATTTTAGTTTTCGGAAGTACGGGCCCCTTTTCACACCACTTTCTAGTTTTAGCAGAAAAGGAGCGATTTTTAAATTGATTCACCCGTCAATTTGGTGAGTAATTAAGCTAATCTGTAGCTTCCAAACTAAGTTTTTATGGCATAGGAACATGTTTTGGCAAAAAATATCGCATTTTGGTTTTCGGCCAGTACGGACCCATTTTCACACCACTTTCTATTTTTAGCAGAAAACGAGCGCTTTTTAAATAGATTCACCCGTCAATTTGGTGGGTAATTACACTATTCTGCAGCTTTCAGACTCAATTTATTTGGCCCAGGAACACGTTTTGGCTAAAAAAAATAGCATTTTAGTTTTCGGAAATACGAGCCCATTTTCACACCACTTTCTATTTTTAGCAGAATACGAGCGATTTTTAAATCGATTCACCCGTCAATTTAGTGAGTAATTACGCTATTCTGCAGCTTCCAGGCTCAGTTTATTTGGCATAGGAACACGTTTTGACAAAAAAAATAGCATTTTAGTTTTCGGAAGTACGGGCCCATTTTCACACCACTTTCTATTTTTAGCAAAAAACGAGCGATTTTTTAATCGATTCACCCGTCAATTTGGTGAGTAATTACGCTATTCTCAAGCTTCCAAACTAAGTTTTTATAGCCTAGGAACACTTTTGGCAAAAAAAATAGCATTTTAGTTTTCGGAAGTACAGGCCCATTTTCACACCACTTTCTATTTTTAGCAGAAAACGAGCGATTTTTAAATCAATTCACCCGTCAATTTGGTGAGTAATTACGCTATTCTGCGGCTTCCAAACTAAGTTTTTATTGCCTAGGAACACGTTTTGGAAAAAAATATCGCATTTTGGTTTTCGGCAGTACGGACCCATTTTCACACCACTATCTATTTTTTGCAGAAAACGAGCGCTTTTTAAATCGATTCACCCGTCACTTTGGTGAGTAATTACGCTATTCTGCAGCTTTCGAACTAAGTTTTTATAACCTAGGAACACGTTTTGGAAAAAAAAATAGCATTTTAGTTTTCGGAAGTACGGGCCCATTTTCACACCACTTTCTATTTTTAGCAGAAAACGATCGATTTTTAAATCAATTCACCCGTCAATTTGGTGAGTAATTACGCAATTCTGCAGCTTCCAGACTAAGTTTTTAATGCCTAGGAACACGTTTTGGCAAAAAATATCGCATTTTGGTTTTCGGCAGTACGGACCCATTTTCAAACCACTATCTATTTTTTGCAGAAAACGAGCGGTTTTTAAATCGATTTCAAAACCCGTTCGACCTATTCCACGTTCGTCCCTTTTTCCAAAGCCACTCGATCTTCGTTCGACCGTTTTTTCCCCGTTCGACCTTCCTGCTTCTCTTCGTTCGCCCTTTTTTGTTTCACGTTCGGCCTTTTTTCTGCTCGTTCGACCATTTTTGTTCGTCCGTTTTTTTCCTGGTTCGTCCCTTCCTCAACCTCCTGGTCCTTTTTTTTTTTTTCTGGTCTGTCCTTTTTTTCTCTCACGTTCGTCCTTTTTTCCGGTTTCTACGGTGAGGGTATTTTTCTGTTGACTTTGTTCCCTTTTAAGATAAATTGGGATATTGAATTGGTGTTGTCTATTCCACCGTACGGAATAGGCTATTTTTAGATAATAATAATAATAATTACTTTATAATAATAATAATAATAATAATAATAATAATAATAATAATAATAATAATAATAATAATAATAATAATAATAATAATAATAATAATGGGGTAAGGAATTAGGTGGGGTTTCGTTTAGAGGGCGGGCAACCTGTGGTTGCTACCCTCACCGCCTAGTAAAGGGTTTTTTCTCGCCGTTTCCTTTGTCCCCCAACTCATCTCGAGTCGGCGGTTAACATTTCGCACATGGCCCCTGCCAGGAGGGCCCGGAACGCCAAGTCACGAAGTTCTGCGCAGGGCTCTGTTAGTGGTCTGAGGACCTGCCCCTTTAAACATTTTCACGATTGTAAAGATGGTAAACCGGGGCATGGCGGTTTTTTGCGCCTTCTTGGACACATCCAAAGCATTCACCTCACCACTGAAAACCGAAGGCTATCTATGAAGGAGGCTATCTCGAGGGATCGGGACCTTTTTTTGGATGTCGAGGAAGTTCTCAGGCAGGAGATAAATGGTTATGTGGGAGGTGCATGGTGATGCATGCTCTCAGTAGGGGATGCAAGCATGACGATGAGGTTGTATCGTTCGTCGCGGTCTCGGAAGATGTCGAAGATTTCATTGTTGGGATACGAAAACCATGTCCAACGGTAGACGACGCAAACCCACGTCACCCCAACCGGGATGGTGGGAATGTTGCCCTCCTCGAGCGTGTCTTTTCCCTCCCTATTCAGACTGTTAAAAGCATCCCCCCCAGTTGTCGTCTGATGTTTGCTCAAGCGTTAACAGGTGCTTTACGCAAAGTAGTGGCTTCGCCAGGCTCGGTTGACAATTGGGTCCAATTGTTATTGCTTCCACGGTTAACCCTGAGGGTGGTCAGACCGTCATCCAGGCAAGAGCGAAGATCGGGGAACAAGAAATCTCTGCAGTGTAGCAGCATCATGCAAGCGCTTGGAGAATGGAAAGATGGGTCTGGGTTTGCGGTCTTGGTTTCTTCCCTTTTGGATAGCGAGGGGGAGGTTTCGGTATCTAGGGGAGAAGCCAAAATGGGAGAGGACAATGCAAGCGAACCTAATATAAAACAATGTCTTCGAAAAGTCAGGGATGGTCATTTCACGGCGGCGGTGAAGGTGTTGTGCTCTAGTGGAGTCGCCCCTCTATGTGAATCAACCATGAAGGCCCTCATTGATAAACACCCAGTGGTGCCGCCTCCATCCTTTCCTTCTAACCCTATCGCCCAACCCGCTCTATTAGTAGATGAGGGTTGTGTGCTTAAATGTATCCGTTCTTTCCCTAAAGGGATGTCTTGCGGCAGGGACGGGATACGTGCCCAACACCTGTTGGACGCTATTGGGGGCGAAGGCTCAGTGACTTCCTCGGGTTTGCTCACGGCCATCACTGAAGTTGTCAACCTATGGCTTAGGGGGGCCTGCCCTAAGACGCTTGCCGAGTTCATTGCATCGGCCCCCCTCACCCCCTTATTGAAGCCCGATAATGGAATTCGGCCTATTGCTGTGGGGGCATTTGGCGAAGGTTGGTTTCTAAGGTGGCAATGAAGAAGGTTGGGAAAGACATTGCCCAGTACCTGGGGACTTTCAATTCGGAGTAGGGGTACCAAATGGGGCAGAGGCGGTGCTTCACAGTGCCAACAGGTTCCTCAACTCTTTTCATGCGGATGGGTCTCTGGCTCTGCTTACGGTAGACTTCTCCAATGCCTTCAACATGGTTGACCGTACAGGTTTTTCTCCAAGAGGTTCACCAGCCGGTGCCCGTCTATATATCCGTGGGTCCAGTTCCTTTATGCCCAGCCTGCTAGGCTGTATGTGGGCAATGATTGTATTGGGGCTACCACCGGAGTGCAACAAGGAGATCCTTTGGGGCCCCTTCTCTTTGCCCTTGCCTTACATCCCCTTATCATGCGGATTCAGGAACACTGTAACCTACCGTTTCATGCCTGGTATTTAGATGATGGGACGATTATAGGCAACGCAGTGGAGGTTGCTAAGGCTTTAGACATTATCAACGTGCATGGGCCATCTCTGGGGCTTCATCTCAATATTAAGAAAACAGAGGTCTTTTGGCCGACGTGTGACGGGTTGAAAAGTCAGGACGGGCTTTTCCCGAGAGGGATTGGTAGACCAGAGAAGGGGGTTAAGCTCCTTGGTGGGGCTGTTAGCCGAGATCCTACCTTTATTGGGGAGTTGGCAGGGCGGCGGGCTACGAGTGCGGTTGCCCTTATGAAACTACTACCCCACCTTAGAGATCCCCAAAGTGAACTCCTGCTGCTCAGGTCATGCATGGGGGTCGCTAAGTTACTTTTTGGGTTGCGAACTTGTCAACCCCACTTAATGGTGGATGCAGTATCCCTTTTCGATGATGGTCTCCGTGAGGCTATCGAAGATATAGTTGTGTGTGGTGGCCCCTTCTTCGGGGACCTCCAGTGGCGCTTGGCATCCTTGCCGATGCGTTTAGGTGGTTTGGGTCTCCTTTCAGCTCGAGATGTTGGGGTCTATGCCTTTGTGGCGTCCAGAGCCCAGTCTTGGGAACTCCAGGATCATATCCTCCGAAACAGTGGGGTCATTGGACTAGACCCAGACTATCAACAGGCACTCGAACGCTTAAATGTCTATCTCCCGGACTTTGATATTGGCGGTTTTTCTAATAAGGACACCGCCCCCTCAAAGCCACAGAAAACTTTGGTGAATGCTCTTTTTAACAAAACTGCTCAGAGCCTGGGAGAAGTTTTTGAGTTGTCCTCTCGCCAGAAGGCGGTGATTGAATGCCTAAAGGGCCCTCACACTCAGGATTTTTTGACCGTTATCCCGATTGAGGGTTTGGGTCAATGCATGTCTGCAGTAGAGTACAGGGCTATACTCAAGTACCGATTGATGATCCCTTTGTATCCGGAAGATAAAACATGTCCCATCTGCCGCAAAGCTTGCATGGATAAATACGGGGAACATGCAATTCATTGCAAGGAGCTCCCGGTTTCAAATATCGGCATGACTGGGTGAGGGACGTTTTGTGGGATATCCTGAGAAGAGCTGGGATTTCTGCCAAAAAGGAGGCCCCTGTAAACTTCCTCACAGACCCCACGGAAGGGAGATCTACCCTGCGACCCGCAGATCTGCTTGTCTTTGGTTGGGAGAGGGGGAAACATGCCTGCGTGGACCTCACCGGGGTATCTCCGCTGGTTGGGTTAAGGGAAACAGGTTTCGTAGCTGGGCAAGCATCAAGAAAGGCGGAATCAAAGAAAGTAGATAAACACGCTAAAGCTTGTGCAGATAACCAACATGTCTTTATCCCTCTGACCTTTGACACCTTTGGCTCCCTGGCTCCAGAGGCTATTCGTTTCTTGACCAGGGTCCAACGGGTCGTCCACAGCAATGTTTCATCCCCAGGGGGGCAAGGATTTGTCTTTAGTAGACTAGGGTTTGCAATTCAGAAAGGGGTGGCGGCGCAGCTTGTTGCCCGTCTACCTTCTATTATGATGTAACTTTCGTATTTTGTTTTAAATGAAAAGAATTATTGAAAAAAAAAAAATTCACCCATCAATTTGGTGAGTAATTACGCTATTCTGCAGCTTCCAAACTAAGTTTTATAGCCTAGGAACACGTTTTGACAAAAAATAGCATTTTAGTTTTCGGAAGTACGGGCCCATTTTCACACCACTTTCTATTTTTAGCAGAAAACGAGCGATTTTTAAATCAATTCACCCGTCAATTTGGTGAGTAATTACGCTATTCTGCAGCTTCCAAACTAAGTTTTTATTGCCCAGGAACACGTTTTGGCAAAAAATATCGCATTTTGGTTTTCGGCAGTACGGACCCATTTTCACACCACTATCTATTTTTTGCAGAAAACGAGCGCTTTTTAAATAGATTCACCCGTCACTTTGGTGAGTAATTACGCTATTCTGCAGTTTTCAGACTCAGTTTATTTGGCCTAGGAACACGTTTTGGCAAAAAAAGAGCATTTTAGTTTTCGGAAGTACGGGCCCATTTTCACATCACTTTATATTTTTAGCAGAAAACGAGTGATTTTTAAATCAATTCACCTGTCAATTTGGTGAGTAGTTACGCTATTCTGCAGCTTCCAAACTAAGTTTTTATTGCCTAGGAACACGTTTTGGCAAAAAAATATCGCATTTTGGTTTTCGGCAGTACGGACCCATTTTCACACCACTATCTATTTTTTGTAGAAAACGAGCGCTTTTTAAATCGATTCACCCATCACTTTGGTGAGTAATTACGCTATTCCGCAGCTTTCAGACTCAGTTTATTTGGCCTAGGAACACGTTTTGGCAAAAAAAAATAGCATTTTAGTTTTCGGAAGTACGGGCCCATTTTCACACCACTTTCTACTTTTAGTAGAAAACGAGCGATTTTTAAATCGATTCACCCGTCAATTTGGTGAGTAATTACGCTATTCTGCAGCTTCCAGACTCAGTTTATTTGGCATAGGAACACGTTTTGACAAAAAAAAAAAATAGCATTTTAGTTTCGGAAGTACGGGCCCATTTTCACACCACTTTCTATTTTTAGCAGAAAACGAGCGATTTTTTAATCGATTCACCCGTCAATTTGGTGAGTAATTACGCTATTCTGCAGCTTCCAAACTAAGTTTTTATAGCCTAGGAACACGTTTTGGCAAAAAAATAGCATTTTAGTTTTCGGAAGTACGGGCCCATTTTCACACCACTTTCTATTTTTAGCAGAAAACGAGCGATTTTTAAATCGATTCACCCATCAATTTAGTGAGTAATTACGCTATTCTGCAGCTTCCAGACTCAGTTTATTTGGCATAGGAACACGTTTTGACAAAAAAATAGCATTTTAGTTTTCGGAAGTACGGGCCCATTTTCACACCACTTTCTATTTTTAGCAGAAAACGAGCGATTTTTTAATCTATTCACCCGTCAATTTGGGGAGTAATTACGCTATTTAGCAGCTTCCAAACTAAGTTTTTATAGCATAGGAACACGATTTGGCAAAAAAAAATAGCATTTTAGTTTTCGGAATTACGGGCCCATTTTCACACCACTTTCTATTTTTAGCAGAAAATGAGCGATTTTTAAATCGATTCACCCATCAATTTAGTGAGTAATTACGCTATTTTGCAGCTTTCAGACTCAGTTTATTTGGCATAGGAACACGTTTTGACAAAAAAAATAGCATTTTAGTTTTCGGAAGTACGGTCCCATTTTCACACCACTTTCTATTTTTAGCAGAAAACGAGCGATTTTTAAATCAATTCACCCGTCAATTTGGTGAGCAATTACGCTTTTCTGCAGCTTCCAAACTAAGTTTTTAATGCCTAGGAACACGTTTTGGCAAAAAATATCGCATTTGGTTTTCGGCAGTACGGACCCATTTTCACACCACTATCTATTTTTTGCAGAAAACGAGCGGTTTTTGAATCGATTCACCCATCAATTTGGTGAGTAATTACGCTATTCTGCAGCTTCCAAACTAAGTTTTTATAGCCTAGGAACACGTTTTGGCAAAAAATAGCATTTTAGTTTTCGGAAGTACGGGCCCATTTTCACACCACTTTCTATTTTTAGCATAAAACGAGCTATTTTTAAATCAATTCACCCTTCAATTTGGTGAGTAATTACGCTATTCTGCAGCTTCCAAACTAAGTTTTTATTGCCCAGGAACACGTTTTGGCAAAAAATATCGCATTTTGGTTTTCGGCAGTACGGACCCATTTTCACACCACTATCTATTTTTTGCAGAAAACGAGCGCTTTTTAAATCGATTCACCGGTCACTTTGGTGAGTAATTACGCTATTCTGCAGTTTTCAGACTCAGTTTATTTGGCCTAGGAACACGTTTTGGCAAAAAAAGAGCATTTTAGTTTTCGGAAGTACGGGCCCGTTTTCACATCACTTTCTATTTTTAGCAGAAAACGAGCGATTTTTAAATCAATTCACCTGTCAATTTGGTGAGTAATTACGCTATTCTGCAGCTTCCAAACTAAGTTTTTATTGCCTAGGAACACGTTTTGGCAAAAAAATATCGCATTTTGGTTTTCGGCAGTACGGACCCATTTTCACACCACTATCTATTTTTTGCAGAAAACGAGCGCTTTTTAAATCGATTCACCCGTCACTTTGGTGAGTAATTACGCTATTCTGCAGCTTTCAGACTCAGTTTATTTGGCCTAGGAACACGTTTTGGCAAAAAAATAGCATTTTAGTTTTCGGAAGTACGAGCCCATTTTCACACCACTTTCTATTTTTAGCAGAAAACGAGCGATTTTTAAATCGATTCACCCGTCAATTTGGTGAGTAATTACGCTATTCTACAGCTTCCAAACTAAGTTTTTATTGCCTAGGAACACGTTTGGGCAAAAAATTTCGCATTTTGGTTTTCGGCAGTACGGACCCATTTTCACACCACTATCTATTTTTTGCAGAAAACGAGCGTTTTTTAAATCGATTCACCCGTCACTTTGGTGAGTAATTACGCTATTCAGCAGCTTTCAGACTCAGTTTATTTGGCCTAGGAACACGTTTTGGCAAAAAAAGAGCATTTTAGTTTTCGGAAGTACGGGCCCATTTTCACACCACTTTCTATTTTTAGCAGAAAACGAGCGATTTTAAATTGATTCACCCGCCAATTTGGTGAGTAATTAAGCTATTCTTTAGCTTCCAAACTAAGTTTTTTAATGGCCTAGGAACACGTTTTGGCAAAAAAAATCGCATTTTGGTTTTCGGCCAGTACGGACCCATTTTCACACCACTTTCTATTTTTAGCAGAAAACGAGCGCTTTTTAAATAGATTCACCCGTCAATTTGGTGAGTAATTATGCTATTCTGTAGCTTTCAAACTAAGTTTTTATTGCCTAGGAACACGTTTTGGCAAAAAATATCGCATTTTGGTTTTCGGCAGTACGGGCCCATTTTCACACCACTATCTATTTTTTGCCGAAAACGAGCGCTTTTTAAATCGATTCACCCGTCACTTTGGTGAGTAATTACGCTATTCCAGCAGCTTTCAGACTCAGTTTATTTGGCCTAGGAACACGTTTTGGCAAAAAAAGAGCATTTTAGTTTTCGGAAGTACGAGCCCATTTTCACACCACTTTCTATTTTTAGCAGAAAACGACCGATTTTTAAATCGATTCACCCGTCAATTTAGTGAGTAATTACGCTATTCTGCAGCTTCCAAACTAAGTTTTTATAACCTACGAACACGTTTTGGCAAAAAAATAGCATTTTAGTTTTCGGAAGTGCGAGTCCATTTTCACACCACTTTCTATTTTTAGCAGAAACCGAGCGATTTTTAAATCGATTCACCCGTCAATTTGGTGAGTAATTACGCTATTCTGCAGCTTCCAAACTATATTTTTATTGCATAGGAACACGTTTGGGCAAAAAATTTCGCATTTTGGTTTTCGGCAGTCCCCATTTTCAAACTACTTTCTGTTTTTAGCAGAAAACGAGCGATTTTTAAATCGATTCACCCGTCAATTTAGTGAGTAATTACGCTATTCTGCAGCTTCCAGACTCAGTTTATTTGGCACAGGAACACGTTTTGACAAAAAAAATAGCATTTTAGTTTTCGGAAGTACGGGACCATTTTCACACCACTTTCTATTTTTAGCAGAAAACGAGCGATTTTTAAATCGATTCACCCGTCAATTTGGTGAGTAATTACGCTATTCTGTAGCTTCCAAACTAAGTTTTTATTGCCTAGGAACACGTTTGGGCAAAAAAATTCGAATTTTGGTTTTCGTCAGTACGGACCCATTTTCACACCACCATCTATTTTTTGCAGAAAACGAGTGTTTTTTAAATCGATTCACCCGTCACTTTGGTGAGTAATTATGCTATTCTGCAGCTTTCAGACCCAGTTTATTTGGCCTAGGAACACGTTTTGGCAAAAAAAAAAGAGCATTTTAGTTTTCGGAAGTACGGTCCCATTTTCACACCACTTTCTATTTTTAGCAGAAAACGAGCGATTTTTAAATTGATTCACCCGTCAATTTGGTGAGTAATTAAGCTATTCTGTAGCTTCCAAACTAACTTTTTATGGCCTAGGAACACGTTTTGGCAAAAAATATCGCATTTTGGTTTTCGGCTAGTACGGACCCATTTTCACACCACTTTCTATTTTTAGCAGAAAACGAGCGCTTTTTAAATAGATTCACCCGTCAATTTGGTGAGTAATTACGCAATTCTGTAGCTTTCAGACTCAGTTTATTTGGCCCAGGAACACGTTTTGGCTAAAAAAATAACATTTTAGTTTTCGGAAGTACGAGCCCATTTTCACACCACTTTCTATTTTTAGCAGAAAACGAGTGATTTTTAAATTGATTCACCCGTCAATTTAGTGAGTAATTACGCTATTCTGCAGCTTCCAGGGCTCAGTTTATTTGGCATAGGAACACGTTTTGACAAAAAAAAAATAGCATTTTAGTTTTCGGAAGTACGGGCCCATTTTCACACCACTTTCTATTTTTAGCAGAAAACGAGCGATTTTTAAATCAATTTACCCGTCAATTTGGTGAGTAATTACGCTATTTTGCAGCTTCCAAAGTAAGTTTTTATTGCCTAGGAACACGTTTTGGCAAAAAATATCGCATTTTGGTTTTCGGCAGTACGGACCCGTTTTCACACCACTATCTATTTTTTGCAGAAAACGAGCGCTTTTTTAAATCGATTCACCCGTCACTTTGGTGAGTAATTACGCTATTCTGCAGCTTTCAAACTAAGTTTTTATAACCTAAGAACACGTTTTGGAAAAAAAATAGCATTTTAGTTTTCGGAAGTACGGGCCCATTTTCACACCACTTTCTAGTTTTAGCAGAAAACGAGCGATTTTTAAATTGATTCACCCGTCAATTTGGTGAGTAATTAAGCTAATCTGTAGCTTCCAAACTAAGTTTTTATGGCCTAGGGAACATGTTTTGGCAAAAAATATCGCATTTTGGTTTTTCGGCCAGTACGGACCCATTTTCACACCACTTTCTATTTTTAGCAGAAAACGAGCGCTTTTTAAATAGATTCACCCGTCAATTTGGTGAGTAATTACGCTATTCTGCAGCTTTCAGACTCAATTTATTTGGCCCAGGAACACGTTTTGGCTAAAAAAAATAGCATTTTAGTTTTCGGAAATACGAGTCCATTTTCACACCACTTTCTATTTTTAGCAGAATACGAGCGATTTTTAAATCGATTCACCCGTCAATTTAGTGAGTAATTACGCTATTCTGCAGCTTCCAGGCTCAGTTTATTTGGCATAGGAACACGTTTTGACAAAAAAAATAGCATTTTAGTTTTCGGAAGTACGGGCCCATTTTCACACCTCTTTCTATTTTTAGCAGAAAACGAGCGATTTTTTAATCGATTCACCCGTCAATTTGGTGAGTAATTACGCTATTCTGCAGCTTCCAAACTATGTTTTTTATAGCCTAGGAACACGTTTTGGCAAAAAAATAGCATTTTAGTTTTTTGGAAGTACGGGCCCATTTTCACACCACTTTCTATTTTTAGCAGAAAACGAAGCGATTTTTAAATCAATTCACCCGTCAATTTGGTGAGTAATTACGCTATTCTGCAGCTTCCAAACTAAGTTTTTATTGCCTAGGAACACGTTTTGGCAAAAAATATCGCATTTTGGTTTTCGGCAGTACGGACCCATTTTCACACCACTATCTATTTTTTGCAGAAAAACGAGCGCTTTTTTAATCGATTCACCCGTCAATTTGGTGAGTAATTACGCTATTCTGCAGCTTCCAAACTAAGTTTTTATAGCCTAGGAACACGTTTTGGAAAAAAAAAATAGCATTTTAGTTTTCGGAAGTACGGGCCCCATTTTCACAACACTTTCTATTTTTAGCAGAAAACGAGCGATTTTTAAATCAATTCACCCGTCAATTTGGTGAGTAATTACGCAATTCTGTAGCTTCCAGACTAAGTTTTTAATGCCTAGGAACACGTTTTGGCAAAAAATATCGCATTTTGGTTTTCGGCAGTACGGACCCATTTTCACACCACTATCTATTTTTTGCAGAAAACGAGCGGTTTTTAAATCGATTCACCCATCAATTTGGTGAGTAATTTCGCTATTCTGCATCTTCCAAACTAAGTTTTTTATAGCCTAGGAACACGTTTTGACAAAAAATAGCATTTTAGTTTTCGGAAGTACGGGCCCATTTTCATACCACTTTCTATTTTTAGCAGAAAACGAGCGATTTTTTAAATCAATTCACCCGTCAATTTGGTGAGTAATTACGCTATTCTGCAGCTTCCAAACTAAGTTTTTATAGCCTAGGAACACGTTTTGGCAAAAAATATCGCATTTTGGTTTTCGGCAGTACGGACCCATTTTCACACCACTATCTATTTTTTGCAGAAAACGAGCGGTTTTTAAATCGATTCACCCATCAATTTGGTGAGTAATTTCGCTATTCTGCATCTTCCAAACTAAGTTTTTATAGCCTAGGAACACGTTTTTGACAAAAAAATAGCATTTTAGTTTTCGGAAGTACGGGGCCCATTTTCATACCACTTTCTATTTTTTAGCAGAAAACGAGCGATTTTTTAAATCAATTCACCTGTCAATTTGGTGAGTAATTACGCTATTCTGCAGCTTCCAAACTAAGTTTTTATTGCCTAGGAACACGTTTTGGCAAAAAAATATCGCATTTTGGCTTTCGGCAGTACGGACCCATTTTCACACCACTAACTATTTTTTGCAGAAAACGAGCGCTTTTTAAATCGATTCACCCGTCACTTTGGTGAGTAATTACGCTATTCTGCAGCTTTCAGACTCAGTTTATTTGGCCTAGGAACACGTTTTGGCAAAAAAAATAGCATTTTAGTTTTCGGAAGTACGGGCCCATTTTCACACCACTTTCTACTTTTAGTAGAAAACGAGCGATTTTTAAATCGATTCACCCGTCAATTTGGTGAGTAATTACGCTATTCTGCAGCTTCCAGACTCAGTTTATTTGGCATAGGAAACACGTTTTGACAAAAAAAATAGCATTTTAGTTTTCGGAAGTACGGGCCCATTTTCACACCACTTTCTATTTTTAGCAAAAAACGAGCGATTTTTTAATCGATTCACCCGTCAATTTGGTGAGTAATTACGCTATTCTGCAGCTTCCAAACTAAGTTTTTATAGCCTAGGAACACGTTTTGGCAAAAAAATAGCATTTTAGTTTTCGGAATTACGGGCCCATTTTCACACCACTTTCTATTTTTAGCAGAAAACGAGCGATTTTTAAATCGATTCACCCATCAATTTAGTGAGTAATTACGCTATTTGGCAGCTTCCAGACTCAGTTTATTTGGCATAGGAACACGTTTTGACAAAAAAAAATAGCATTTTAGTTTTCGGAAGTACGGTCCCATTTTCACACCACTTTCTATTTTTAGCAGAAAACGAGCGATTTTTAAATCAATTTACCCGTCAATTTGGTGAGTAATTACGCTATTCTGCAGCTTCCAAACTAAGTTTTTAATGCCTAGGAACACGTTTTGGCAAAAAATATCGCATTTTGGTTTTCGGCAGGACGGACCCATTTTCACACCACTATCTTTTTTTTGCAGAAAACGAGCGGTTTTTAAATCGATTCACCCATCAATTTGGTGAGTAATTACGCTATTCTGCAGCTTCCAAACTAAGTTTTTATAGCCTGGGAACACGTTTTGGCAAAAAATAGCATTTTAGTTTTCGGAAGTACGGACCCATTTTCACACCACTTTCTATTTTTAGCAGAAAACGAGCGATTTTTAAATCAATTCACCCGTCAATTTGGTGAGTAATTACGCTATTCCGCAGCTTCCAAACTGAGTTTTTATTGCCCAGGAAACACGTTTTGGCAAAAAATATTGCATTTTGGTTTTCGGCAGTACGGACCCATTTTCACACCACTATCTATTTTTTGCAGAAAACGAGCGCTTTTTAAAATCGACTCACCCGTCAATTTGGTGAGTAGTTACGCTATTCTGCCGCTTCCAGACTCAGTTTATTTGGCATAGGAACACGTTTTGACAAAAAAAAAATAGCATTTTAGTTTTCGGAAGTACAGGCCCATTTTCACATCACTTTCTATTTTTAGCAAAAAACGAGCGATTTTTAAATCAATTCACCTGTCAATTTGGTGAGTAATTACGCTATTCTGCAGCTTCCAAACTAAGTTTCTATTGCCTAGGAACACGTTTTGGCAAAAAAATATCGCATTTTGGTTTTCGGCAGTACGGACCCATTTTCACACCACTATCTATTTTTTGCAGAAAACGAGCGCTTTTTAAATCGATTCACCCGTCACTTTGGTGAGTAATTACGCTATTCTGCAGCTTTCAGACTCAGTTTATTTGGCATAGGAACACGTTTTGACAAAAAAATAGCATTTTAGTTTTCGGAATTACGGGCCCATTTTCACACCACTTTTTATTTTTAGCAGAAAACGAGCGATTTTTAAATCGATTCATCCATCAATTTAGTGAGTAATTACGCTATTTTGCAGCTTCCAGACTCAGTTTATTTGGCATAGGAACACGTTTTGACAAAAAAAATTTCATTTTAGTTTTCGGAAGTACGGTCCCATTTTCACACCACTTTCTATTTTTAGCAGAAAACGAGCGATTTTTAAATCAATTCACCCGTCAATTTGGTGAGTAATTACGCTATTCTGCAGCTTCCGAACTAAGTTTTTAATGCCTAGGAACACGTTTTGGCAAAAAATATAGCATTTTGGTTTTCGGCAGTACGGACCCATTTTCACACCACTATCTATTTTTTGCAGAAAACGAGCGGTTTTTAAATCGATTCACCCATCAATTTGGTGAGTAATTACGCTATTCTGCAGCTTCCAAACTAAGTTTTTATAGCCTAGGAACATATTTTGGCAAAAAAATAGCATTTTAGTTTTCGGAAGTACAGGCCCATTTTCACACCACTTTCTATTTTTAGAAAGAAAACGAGCGATTTTTAAATCAATTCACCCGTCAATTTGGTGAGTAATTACGCTATTCTGCAGCTTCCAAACTGAGTTTTTATTGCCCAGGAACACGTTTTGGCAAAAAATATCGCATTTTGGTTTTCGGCAGTACGGACCCATTTTCACACCACTATCTATTTTTTGCAGAAAACGAGCGCTTTTTAAATCGACTCACCCGTCAATTTGGTGAGTAGTTACACTATTCTGCCGCTTCCAGACTCAGTTTATTTGGCATAGGAACACGTTTTGACAAAAAAAAAAATAGCATTTTAGTTTTCGGAAGTACAGGCCCATTTGCACATCACTTTCTATTTTTAGCAAAAAACGAGCGATTTTTTAAATCAATTCACCTGTCAATTTGGTGAGTAATTACGCTATTCTGCAGCTTCCAAACTAAGTTTCTATTGCCTAGGAACACGTTTTTGGCAAAAAAATATCGCATTTTGGTTTTCGGCAGTGCGGACCCATTTTCACACCACTATCTATTTTTTGCAGAAAACGAGCGCTTTTTAAATCGATTCACCCGTCACTTTGGTGAGTAATTACGCTATTCTGCAGCTTTCAGACTCAGTTTATTTGGCATAGGAACACGTTTTGACAAAAAAAATAACATTTTAGTTTTCGGAATTACGGGCCCATTTTCACACCACTTTCTATTTTTAGCAGAAAACGAGCGATTTTTAAATCGATTCATCCATCAATTTAGTGAGTAATTACGCTATTTTGCAGCTTCCAGACTCAGTTTATTTGGCATAGGAACACGTTTTGACAAAAAAAATTTCATTTTAGTTTTCGGAAGTACGGTCCCATTTTCACACCACTTTCTATTTTTAGCAGAAAACGAGGCGATTTTTAAATCAATTCACCCGTCAATTTGGTGAGTAATTACGCTATTCTGCAGCTTCCGAACTAAGTTTTTAATGCCTAGGAACACGTTTTGGCAAAAAATATAGCATTTTGGTTTTCGGCAGTACGGACCCATTTTCACACCACTATCTATTTTTTGCAGAAAACGAGCGGTTTTTAAATCGATTCACCCATCAATTTGGTGAGTAATTACGCTATTCTGCAGCTTCCAAACTAAGTTTTTTATAGCCTAGGAACACATTTTGGCAAAAAATAGCATTTTAGTTTTTCGGAAGTACAGGCCCATTTTCACACCACTTTCTATTTTTAGCAGAAAACGAGCGATTTTTAAATCAATTCACCTGTCAATTTGGTGAGTAATTACGCTATTCTGCAGCTTCCAAACTAAGTTTTTATTGCCCAGGAACACGTTTTGGCAAAAAATATCGCATTTTGGTTTTCGGCAGTACGGACCCATTTTCACACCACTATCTATTTTTTGCAGAAAACGAGCGGTTTTTAAATCGATTCACCCATCAATTTGGTGAGTAATTACGCTATTCTGCAGCTTCCAAACTAAGTTTTTATAGCCTAGGAACATATTTTGGCAAAAAAATAGCATTTTAGTTTTCGGAAGTACAGGCCCATTTTCACACCACTTTCTATTTTTAGAAAGAAAACGAGCGATTTTTAAATCAATTCACCCGTCAATTTGGTGAGTAATTACGCTATTCTGCAGCTTCCAAACTGAGTTTTTATTGCCCAGGAACACGTTTTGGCAAAAAATATCGCATTTTGGTTTTTCGGCAGTACGGACCCATTTTCACACCACTATCTATTTTTTGCAGAAAACGAGCGCTTTTTAAATCGACTCACCCGTCAATTTGGTGAGTAGTTACACTATTCTGCCGCTTCCAGACTCAGTTTATTTGGCATAGGAACACGTTTTGACAAAAAAAAAATAGCATTTTAGTTTTCGGAAGTACAGGCCCATTTGCACATCACTTTCTATTTTTAGCAAAAAACGAGCGATTTTTAAATCAATTCACCTGTCAATTTGGTGAGTAATTACGCTATTCTGCAGCTTCCAAACTAAGTTTCTATTGCCTAGGGAACACGTTTTTGGCAAAAAAAATATCGCATTTTGGTTTTCGGCAGTGCGGACCCATTTTCACACCACTATCTATTTTTTGCAGAAAACGAGGCGCTTTTTAAATCGATTCACCCGTCACTTTGGTGAGTAATTACGCTATTCTGCAGCTTTCAGACTCAGTTTATTTGGCATAGGAACACGTTTTGACAAAAAAAATAACATTTTAGTTTTCGGAATTACGGGCCCATTTTCACACCACTTTCTATTTTTAGCAGAAAACGAGCGATTTTTAAATCGATTCATCCATCAATTTAGTGAGTAATTACGCTATTTTGCAGCTTCCAGACTCAGTTTATTTGGCATAGGAACACGTTTTGACAAAAAAAATTTCATTTTAGTTTTCGGAAGTACGGTCCCATTTTCACACCACTTTCTATTTTTAGCAGAAAACGAGCGATTTTTAAATCAATTCACCCGTCAATTTGGTGAGTAATTACGCTATTCTGCAGCTTCCGAACTAAGTTTTTAATGCCTAGGAACACGTTTTGGCAAAAAATATAGCATTTTGGTTTTCGGCAGTACGGACCCATTTTCACACCACTATCTATTTTTTGCAGAAAACGAGCGGGTTTTTAAATCGATTCACCCATCAATTTGGTGAGTAATTACGCTATTCTGCAGCTTCCAAACTAAGTTTTTATAGCCTAGGAACACATTTTGGCAAAAAAATAGCATTTTAGTTTTCGGAAGTACAGGCCCATTTTCACACCACTTTCTATTTTTAGCAGAAAACGAGCGATTTTTTAAATCAATTCACCTGTCAATTTGGTGAGTAATTACGCTATTCTGCAGCTTCCAAACTAAGTTTTTATTGCCCAGGAACACGTTTTGGCAAAAAATATCGCATTTTGGTTTTCGGCAGTACGGACCCATTTTCACACCACTATCTATTTTTTGCAGAAAACGAGCGCTTTTTAAATCGATTCACTCGTCACTTTGGTGAGTAATTACGCTATTCTGCAATTTTCAGACTCAGTTTATTTGGCCTAGTAACACGTTTTGGCAAAAAAAGAGCATTTTAGTTTTCGGAAGTACGGGCCCATTTTCACATCACTTTCTATTTTTAGCAGAAAACGAGCGATTTTTAAATCAATTCACCTGTCAATTTGGTGAGTAATTACGCTATTCTGCAGCTTCCAAACTAAGTTTTTTATAGCCTAGGAACACGTTTTGGCAAAAAATATCGCATTTTGGTTTTCGGCAGTACGGACCCATTTTCACACCACTATCTATTTTTTGCAGAAAACGAGCGCTTTTATTACGCTATTCTGCAGCTTTCAGACTCAGTTTATTTGGCCTAGGAACACGTTTTGGCAAAAGAAATAGCATTTTAGTTTTCGGAAGTACGGGCCCATTTTCACACCACTTTCTACTTTTAGTAGAAAACGAGCGATTTTTAAATCGATTCACCCGTCAATTTGGTGAGTAATTACGCTATTCTGCCGCTTCCAGACTCGGTTTATTTGGCATAGGAACACGTTTTGACAAAAAAAAGAGCATTTTAGTTTTCGGAAGTACGGGCCCATTTTCACACCACTTTCTATTTTTAGCAGAAAACGAGCGATTGTTTAATCGATTCACCCTTCAATTTGGTGAGTAATTACGCTATTCTGCAGCTTCCAAACTAAGTTTTTATAGCCTAGGAACACGTTTTGGCAAAAAAATAGCATTTTAGTTTTCTGAAGTACGGGCCCATTTTCACACCACTTTCTATTTTTAGCAGAAAACGAGCGATTTTTGAATCGATTCCCCCGTCAATTTGGTGAGTAATTACGCTATTCTGCAGCTTCCAAACTAAGTTTGTATGGCATAGGAACACGTTTTGACAAAAAAAATAGCATTTTAGTTTTCGGAAGTACGGGCCCATTTTCACACCACTTTCTATTTTTAGCAGAAAACGAGCGATTTTTTAATCGATTCACCCGTCAATTTGGTGAGTAATTACGCTATTCTGCAGCTTCCAAACTAAGTTTTTATAGCCTAGGAACACGTTTTGGCAAAAAAATAGCATTTTAGTTTTCGGAAGTACGAGCCCATTTTCACACCACTTTCTATTTTTAGCAGAAAACGAGCGATTTTTAAATCGATTCACCCGTCAATTTGGTGAGTAATTACGCTATTCTGCAGCTTCCAAACTAAGTTTTTATAGCTTAGGAACACGTTTTTGGCAAAAAAAATAGCATTTTAGTTTTCGGAAGTACGAGCCCATTTTCACACCACTTTCTATTTTTAGCAGAAAATGAGCGATTTTTAAATCGATTCACCCGTCAATTTGGTGAGTAATTACGCAATTCTGCAGCTTCCAGACTCAGTTTATTTGGCAAAGGAACACGTTTTGGCTAAAAAATAGCATTTTAGTTTTCGGAAGTACGAGCCCATTTTCACACCACTTTCTATTTTTAGCAGAAAACGAGGCGATTTTTAAATCGATTCACCCGTCAATTTAGTGAGTAATTACGCTATTCTGCAGCTTCCGGACTGAGTTTATTTGGCATAGGAACACGTTTTGACAAAAAAATAGCATTTTAGTTTTCGGAAGTACGGGCTCATTTTCACACCACTTTCTATTTTTAGCAAAAAACGAGCGATTTTTTAATCGATTCACCCGTCAATTTGGTGAGTAATTACGCTATTCTGCAGCTTCCAAACTAAGTTTGTATGGCATAGGAACACGTTTTGACAAAAAAAAATAGCATTTTAGTTTTCGGAAGTACGGGCCCATTTTCACACCACTTTCTATTTTTAGCAGAAAACGAGCGATTTTTTAATTGATTCACCCGTCAATTTGGAGCAGCTTCCAAACTAAGTTTTTATAGCCTAGGAACACGTTTTGGCAAAAAAATAGCATTTTAGTTTTCGGAAGTACGGGCCCATTTTCACACCACTTTCTATTTTTAGCAGAAAACGAGCGATTTTTAAATCGATTCACCCCTCAATTTGGTGAGTAATTACGCTATTCTGCAGCTTCCAAACTAAGTTTATATAGCTTAGGAACACGTTTTGGCAAAAAAAAAATAGCATTTTAGTTTTCGGAAGTACGGGTCCATTTTCACACCACTTTCTATTTTTAGCAGAAAATGAGCGATTTTTAAATCGATTCACCCGTCAATTTGGTGAGTAATTACGCTATTCTGCAGCTTCCAGACTCAGTTTATTTGGCAAAGGAACACGTTTTGGCTAAAAAATAGCATTTTAGTTTTCGGAAGTACGAGCCCATTTTCACACCACTTTCTATTTTTAGCAGAAAACGAGGCGATTTTTGAATCGATTCACCCGTCAATTTAGTGAGTAATTACGCTATTCTGCAGCTTCCAGACTGAGTTTATTTGGCATAGGAACACGTTTTGACAAAAAAAAAATAGCATTTTAGTTTTCGGAAGTACGGGCTCATTTTCACACCACTTTCTATTTTTAGCAAAAAACGAGCGATTTTTTAATCGATTCACCCATCAATTTGGTGAGTAATTACGCTATTCTGCAGCTTCCAAACTAAGTTTGTATGGCATAGGAACACGTTTTGACAAAAAAAATAGCATTTTAGTTTTCGGAAGTACGGGCTCATTTTCACACCACTTTCTATTTTTTAGCAAAAAACGAGCGATTTTTTAATCGATTCACCCGTCAATTTGGTGAGTAATTACGCTATTCTGCAGCTTCCAAACTAAGTTTTTATAGCCTAGGAACACGTTTTGGCAAAAAAAATAGCATTTTAGTTTTCGGAAGTACGGGCCCATTTTCACCCCACTTTCTATTTTTAGCAGAAAACGAGCGTTTTTTAAATCGATTCACCCATCAATTTAGTGAGTAATTACGCTATTCTGCAGCTTCCAAACTAAGTTTTTATAGCCTAGGAACACGTTTTGACAAAAAAAATAGCATTTTAGTTTTCGGAAGTACGGTCCCATTTTCACACCACTTTCTATTTTTAGCAGAAAATGAGCGATTTTTAAATCAATTCACCCGTCAATTTGGTGAGTAATTACGCTATTCTGCAGCTTCCGAACTAAGTTTTTAATGCCTAGGAACACGTTTTGGCAAAAAATATAGCATTTTGGTTTTCGGCAGTACGGACCCATTTTCACACCACTATCTATTTTTTGCAGAAAACGAGCGGTTTTTAAATCGATTTCACCCATCAATTTGGTGAGTAATTACGCTATTCTGCAGCTTCCAAACTAAGTTTTTATAGCCTATGAACACGTTTTGGCAAAAAATAGCATTTTAGTTTTCGGAAGTACAGGCCCATTTTCACACCACTTTCTATTTTTAGCAGAAAACGAGCGATTTTTAAATCAATTCACCCGTCAATTTGGTGAGTAATTACGCTATTCTGCAGCTTCCAAACTAAGTTTTTATTGCCCAGGAACACGTTTTGGCAAAAAATATCGCATTTTGGTTTTCGGCAGTACGGACCCATTTTCACACCACTATCAATTTTTTGCAGAAAACGAGCGCTTTTTAAATCGATTCACCCGTCACTTTGGTGAGTAATTATGCTCTATTCTGCAGTTTTCAGACTCAGTTTATTTGGCCTAGGAACACGTTTTGGCAAAAAAAGAGCATTTTAGTTTTCGGAAGTACGGGCCCCATTTTCACATCACTTTCTATTTTTAGCAGAAAACGAGCGATTTTTAAATCTCACCTGTCAATTTTGTGAGTAATTACGCTATTCTGCAGCTTCCAAACTAAGTTTTTATTGCCTAGGAACACGTTTTGGCAAAAAAATATCGCATTTTGGTTTTCGGCAGTACGGACCCATTTTCACACCACTATCTATTTTTTGCAGAAAACGAGCGCTTTTTAAATCGATTCACCCGTCACTTTGGTGAGTAATTACGCTATTCTGCAGCTTTCAGACTCAGTTTATTTGGCCTAGGAACATGTTTTGGCAAAAGAAATAGCATTTTAGTTTTCGGAAGTACGGGCCCATTTTCACACCACTTTCTACTTTTAGTAGAAAACGAGCGATTTTTAAATCGATTCACCCGTCAATTTGGTGAGTAATTACGCTATTCTGCCGCTTCCAGACTCGGTTTATTTGGCATAGGAACACGTTTTGACAAAAAAAAAGAGCATTTTAGTTTTCGGAAGTACGGGCCCATTTTCACACCACTTTCTATTTTTAGCAGAAAATGAGCGATTGTTTAATCGATTCACCCGTCAATTTGGTGAGTAATTACGCTATTCTGCAGCTTCCAAACTAAGTTTTTATAGCCTAGGAACACGTTTTGGCAAAAAAATAGCATTTTAGTTTTCTGAAGTACGGGCCCATTTTCACACCACTTTCTATTTTTAGCAGAAAACGAGCGATTTTTGAATCGATTCACCCATCAATTTAGTGAGTAATTACGCTATTTTGCAGCTTCCAGACTCAGTTTATTTGGCATAGGAACACATTTTGGCAAAAAAAATAGCATTTTAGTTTTCGGAAGTACGGGCCCATTTTCACACCACTTTCTATTTTTAGCAGAAAACTAGCGATTTTTTAATCGATTCACCCGTCAATTTGGTGAGTAATTACGCTATTCTGCAGCTTCCAAACTAAGTTTTTATAGCCTAGGAACACGTTTTGGCAAAAAAAATAGCATTTTAGTTTTCGGAAGTACGAGCCCATTTTCACACCACTTTCTATTTTTAGCAGAAAACGAGCGATTTTTAAATCAATTCACCCGTCAATTTGGTGAGTAATTACGCTATTCTGCAGCTTCCAAACTAAGTTTTTATAGCTTAGGAACACGTTTTGGCAAAAAAAATAGCATTTTAGTTTTCGGAAGTACGGGCTCATTTTCACACCACTTTCTATTTTTAGCAGAAAATGAGCGATTTTTAAATCGATTCACCCGTCAATTTGGTGAGTAATTACGCAATTATGCAGCTTCGAGACTCAGTTTATTTGGCAAAGGAACACGTTTTGGCTAAAAAATAGCAATTTAGTTTTCGGAAGTACGAGCCCATTTTCACACCACTTTCTGTTTTTAGCAGAAAACGAGCGATTTTTAAATCGATTCACCCGTCAATTTAGTGAATAATTACGCTATTCTGCAGCTTCCAGACTGAGTTTATTTGGCATAGGAACACGTTTTGACAAAAAAAAAATAGCATTTTAGTTTTCGGAAGTACGGGCTCATTTTCACACTACTTTCTATTTTTAGCAAAAAAACGAACAATTTTTTAATCGATTCACCCGTCAATTTGGTGAGTAATTACGCTATTCTGCATCTTCCAAACTAAGTTTGTATGGCATAGGAACACGTTTTGACAAAAAAAATCGCATTTTAGTTTTCGGAAGTACGGGCCCATTTTAACACCACTTTCTATTTTTAGCAGAAAACGAGCGATTTTTTAATCGATTCACCCGTCAATTTGGTGCGTAATTACGCTATTCTGCAGCTTCCAAACTAAGTTTTTATAGCCTAGGAACACGTTTTGGCAAAAAAATAGCATTTTAGTTTTCGGAAGTACGGGCCCATTTTCACACCACTTTCTATTTTTAGCAGAAAACGAGCGATTTTTAAATCGATTCACCCATCAATTTGGTGAGTAATTACGCTATTCTGCAGCTTCCAAACTAAGTTTTTATAGCTTAGGAACATGTTTTGGCAAAAAAAATAGCATTTTAGTTTTCGGAAGTACGGGTCCATTTTCACACCACTTTCTATTTTTAGCAGAAAATGAGCGATTTTTAAATCGATTCACCCGTCAATTTGGTGAGTAATTATGCTATTCTGCAGCTTCCAGACTCAGTTTATTTGGCAAAGGAACACGTTTTGGCTAAAAAATAGCATTTTAGTTTTCGGAAGTACGAGCCCATTTTCACACCACTTTCTATTTTTAGCAGAAAACGAGCGATTTTTGAATCGATTCACCCGTCAATTTAGTGAGTAATTACGCTATTCTGCAGCTTCCAGACTGAGTTTATTTGGCATAGGAACACGTTTTGACAAAAAAAAATAGCATTTTAGTTTTCGGAAGTACGGGCTCATTTTCACACCACTTTCTATTTTTAGCAAAAAACGAGCGATTTTTTAATCGATTCACCCGTCAATTTGGTGAGTAATTACGCTATTCTGCAGCTTCCAAACTAAGTTTGTATGGCATAGGAACACGTTTTGACAAAAAAATAGCATTTTAGTTTTCGGAACTACGGGCCCATTTTCACACCACTTTCTATTTTTAGCAGAAAACGAGCGATTTTTTAATCGATTCACCCGTCAATTTGGTGAGTAATTACGCTATTCTGCAGCTTCCAAACTAAGTTTTTATAGCCTAGGAACACGTTTTGACAAAAAAAAATAGCATTTTAGTTTTCCGAAGTACGGGCTCATTTTCACACCACTTTCTATTTTTAGCAAAAAACGAGCGATTTTTTAATCGATTCACCCGTCAATTTGGTGAGTAATTACGCTATTCTGCAGCTTCCAAACTAAGTTTGTATGGCATAGGAACACGTTTTGGCAAAAAAATAGCATTTTAGTTTTCGGAAGTACGGGCCCATTTTCACACCACTTTCTATTTTTAGCAGAAAACGAGCGATTTTTTAATCGATTCACCCGTCAATTTGGTGAGTAATTACGCTATTCTGCAGCTTCCAAACTAAGTTTTTATAGCCTAGGAACACGTTTTGGCAAAAAAATAGCATTTTAGTTTTCGGAAGTACGGGCCCATTTTCACACCACTTTCTATTTTTAGCAGAAAACGAACGATTTTTAAATCGATTCACCCGTCAATTTGGTGAGTAATTAGGCTATTCTGCAGCTTCCAAACTAAGTTTTTATAGCTTAGGAACACGTTTTGGCAAAAAAAATAGCATTTTAGTTTTCGGAAGTACGGGTCCATTTTCACACCACTTTCTATTTTTAGCAGAAAACGAGCGATTTTTGAATCGATTCACCCGTCAATTTAGTGAGTAATTACGCTATTCTGCAGCTTCCAGACTGAGTTTATTTGGCATATGAACACGTTTAGACAAAAAAAATAGCATTTTAGTTTTCGGAAGTACGGGCTCATTTTCACACCACTTTCTATTTTTAGCAAAAAACGAGCGATTTTTTAATCGATTCACCCGTCAATTTGGTGAGTAATTACGCTATTCTGCAGCTTACAAACTAAGTTTGTATGGCATAGGAACAAGTTTTGACAAAAAAAATAGCATTTTAGTTTTCGGAAGTACGGGCCCATTTTCACACCACTTTCTATTTTTAGCAGAAAACGAGCGATTTTTTAATCGATTCACCCGTCAATTTGGTGAGTAATTACGCTATTCTGCAGCTTCCAAACTAAGTTTTTATAGCCTAGGAACACGTTTTGGCAAAAAAATAGCATTTTAGTTTTCGGAAGTACGGGCCCATTTTCACACCACTTTCTATTTTTAGCAGAAAACGAGCGATTTTTAAATCGATTCACCCGTCAATTTGGTGAGTAATTACGTTATTCCGCAGCTTCCAGACTGAGTTTATTTGGCATAGGAACACGTTTTGACAAAAAAAAAATAGCATTTTAGTTTTCGGAAGTACGGGCTCATTTTCACACCACATTCTATTTTTAGCAAAAAACGAGCGATTTTTTAATCGATTCACCCGTCAATTTGGTGAGTAATTACGCTATTCTGCAGCTTCCAAACTAAGTTTGTATGGCATAGGAACACGTTTTGACAAAAAAAATAGCATTTTAGTTTTCGGAAGTACGGGCCCATTTTCACACCACTTTCTATTTTTAGCAGAAAACGAGCGATTTTTTAATCGATTCACCCGTCAATTTGGTGAGTAATTACGCTATTCTGCAGCTTCCAAACTAAGTTTTTATAGCCTAGGAACACGTTTTGGCAAAAAAATAGCATTTTAGTTTTCGGAAGTACGGGCCCATTTTCACACCACTTTCTATTTTTAGCAGAAAACGAGCGATTTTTAAATCGATTCACCCGTCAATTTGGTGAGTAATTACGCTATTCCGCAGCTTCCAGACTGAGTTTATTTGGCATAGGAACACGTTTTGACAAAAAAAAATAGCATTTTAGTTTTCGGAAGTACGGGCTCATTTTCACACCACATTCTATTTTTAGCAGAAAACGAGCGATTTTTTAATCGATATCACCCGTCAATTTGGTGAGTAATTACGCTATTCTGCAGCTTCCAAACTAAGTTTGTATGGCATAGGAACACGTTTTGACAAAAAAAAATAGCATTTTAGTTTTCGGAAGTACGGGCCCATTTTCACACCACTTTCTATTTTTAGCAGAAAACGAGCGATTTTTAAATCGATTCACCCGTCAATTTGGTGAGTAATTACGCTATTCTGCAGCTTCCAAACTAAGTTTTTATAGCTTAGGAACACGTTTTGGCAAAAAAAATAGCATTTTAGTTTTCGGAAGTACGGGTCCATTTTCACACCACTTTCTATTTTTAGCAGAAAATGAGCGATTTTTAAATCAATTCACCCGTCAATTTGGTGAGTAATTACGCTATTCTGCAGCTTCCAGACTCAGTTTATTTGGCATAGGAACACGTTTTGACAAAAAAATAGCATTTTAGTTTTCGGAAGTACGGGCTCATTTTCACACCACATTCTATTTTTAGCAGAAAACGAGCGATTTTTTAATCGATTCACCCGTCAATTTGGTGAGTAATTACGCTATTCTGCAGCTTCCAAACTAAGTTTGTATGGCATAGGAACACGTTTTGACAAAAAAAATAGCATTTTAGTTTTCGGAAGTACGGGCCCATTTTCACACCACTTTCTATTTTTAGCAGAAAACGAGCGATTTTTAAATCGATTCACCCGTCAATTTGGTGAGTAAATACGCTATTCTGCTGCTTCCAAACTAAGTTTTTATAGCTTAGGAACACGTTTTGGCAAAAAAAATAGCATTTTAGTTTTCGGAAGTACGGGTCCATTTTCACACCACTTTCTATTTTTAGCAGAAAATGAGCGATTTTTAAATCGATTCACCCGTCAATTTGGTGAGTAATTACGCTATTCTGCAGCTTCCAAACTAAGTTTGTATGGCATAGGAACACGTTTTTGACAAAAAAAATAGCATTTTAGTTTTCGGAAGTACGGGCCCATTTTCACACCACTTTCTATTTTTAGCAGAAAACGAGCGATTTTTTAATCGATTCACCCGTCAATTTGGTGAGTAATTACGCTATTCTGCAGCTTCCAAACTAAGTTTGTATGGCATAGGAACACGTTTTGACAAAAAAAATAGCATTTTAGTTTTCGGAAGTACGGGCCCATTTTCACACCACTTTCTATTTTTAGCAGAAAACGAGCGATTTTTAAATCGATTCACCCGTCAATTTGGTGAGTAATTACGCTATTCCGCAGCTTCCAGACTGAGTTTATTTGGCATAGGAACACGTTTTGACAAAAAAAAAATTAGCATTTTAGTTTTCGGAAGTACGGGCCCATTTTCACACCACTTTCTATTTTTAGCAGAAAACGAGCGATTTTTAAATCGATTCACCCGTCAATTTGGTGAGTAATTACGCTATTCTGCAGCTTCCAGACTCAGTTTATTTGGCATAGGAACACGTTTTGACAAAAAAATAGCATTTTAGTTTTCGGAAGCACGGGCTCATTTTCACACCACATTCTATTTTTAGCAGAAAACGAGCGATTTTTTAATCGATTCACCCGTCAATTTGGTGAGTAATTACGCTATTCTGCAGCTTCCAAACTAAGTTTGTATGGCATAGGAACACGTTTTGACAAAAAAAAATAGCATTTTAGTTTTCGGAAGTACGGGCCCATTTTCACACCACTTTCTATTTTTAGCAGAAAACGAGCGATTTTTAAATCGATTCACCCGTCAATTTGGTGAGTAATTACGCTATTCTGCAGCTTCCAAACTAAGTTTTTATAGCTTAGGAACACGTTTTGGCAAAAAAATAGCATTTTAGTTTTCGGAAGTACGGGTCCATTTTCACACCACTTTCTATTTTTAGCAGAAAATGAGCGATTTTTAAATCGATTCACCCGTCAATTTGGTGAGTAATTACTCTATTCTGCAGCTTCCAAACTAAGTTTGTATGGCATAGGAACACGTTTTGACAAAAAAAATAGCATTTTAGTTTTCGGAAGTACGGGCCCATTTTCACACCACTTTCTATTTTTAGCAGAAAACGAGCGATTTTTAATCGATTCACCCGTCAATTTGGTGAGTAATTACGCTATTCTGCAGCTTCCAAACTAAGTTTTTATAGCCTAGGAACACGTTTTGGCAAAAAAAAATAGCATTTTAGTTTTCGGAAGTACGGGGCCCATTTTCACACCACTTTCTATTTTTAGCAGAAAACGAGCGATTTTTAAATCGATTCACCCGTCAATTTGGTGAGTAATTACGCTATTCCGCAGCTTCCAGACTGAGTTTATTTGGCATAGGAACACGTTTTGACAAAAAAAAAATTAGCATTTTAGTTTTCGGAAGTACGGGCCCATTTTCACACCACTTTCTATTTTTAGCAGAAAACGAGCGATTTTTAAATCGATTCACCCGTCAATTTGGTGAGTAATTACGCTATTCTGCAGCTTCCAGACTCAGTTTATTTGGCATAGGAACACGTTTTGACAAAAAAAATAGCATTTTAGTTTTCGGAAGTACGGGCTCATTTTCACACCACATTCTATTTTTAGCAGAAAACGAGCGATTTTTTAATCGATTCACCCGTCAATTTGGTGAGTAATTACGCTATTCTGCAGCTTCCAAACTAAGTTTGTATGGCATAGGAACACGTTTTGACAAAAAAAAATAGCATTTTAGTTTTCGGAAGTACGGGCCCATTTTCACACCACTTTCTATTTTTAGCAGAAAACGAGCGATTTTTAAATCGATTCACCCGTCAATTTGGTGAGTAATTACGCTATTCTGCAGCTTCCAAACTAAGTTTTTATAGCTTAGGAACACGTTTTTGGCAAAAAAAATAGCATTTTAGTTTTCGGAAGTACGGGTCCATTTTCACACCACTTTCTATTTTTAGCAGAAAATGAGCGATTTTTAAATCGATTCACCCGTCAATTTGGTGAGTAATTACGCTATTCTGCAGCTTCCAAACTAAGTTTGTATGGCATAGGAACACGTTTTGACAAAAAAAAATAGCATTTTAGTTTTCGGAAGTACGGGCCCATTTTCACACCACTTTCTATTTTTAGCAGAAAACGAGCGATTTTTTAATCGATTCACCCGTCAATTTGGTGAGTAATTACGCTATTCTGCAGCTTCCAAACTAAGTTTTTATAGCCTAGGAACACGTTTTGGCAAAAAAATAGCATTTTAGTTTTCGGAAGTACGGGCCCATTTTCACACCACTTTCTATTTTTAGCAGAAAACGAGCGATTTTTAAATCGATTCACCCGTCAATTTGGTGAGTAATTACGCTATTCCGCAGCTTCCAGACTGAGTTTATTTGGCATAGGAACACGTTTTGACAAAAAAAAAAATAGCATTTTAGTTTTCGGAAGTACGGGCTCATTTTCACACCACATTCTATTTTTAGCAGAAAACGAGCGATTTTTTAATCGATTCACCCGTCAATTTGGTGAGTAATTACGCTATTCTGCAGCTTCCAAACTAAGTTTGTATGGCATAGGAACACGTTTTGACAAAAAAAAATAGCATTTTAGTTTTCGGAAGTACGGGCCCATTTTCACACCACTTTCTATTTTTAGCAGAAAACGAGCGATTTTTAAATCGATTCACCCGTCAATTTGGTGAGTAATTACGCTATTCTGCAGCTTCCAAACTAAGTTTTTATAGCTTAGGAACACGTTTTGGCAAAAAAAATAGCATTTTAGTTTTCGGAAGTACGGGTCCATTTTCACACCACTTTCTATTTTTAGCAGAAAATGAGCGATTTTTAAATTGATTCACCCGTCAATTTGGTGAGTAATTACGCTATTCTGCAGCTTCCAAACTAAGTTTGTATGGCATAGGAACACGTTTTGCCAAAAAAATAGCATTTTAGTTTTCGGAAGTACGGGCCCATTTTCACACCACTTTCAATTTTTAGCAGAAAACGAGCGATTTTTTAATCGATTCACCCGTCAATTTGGTGAGTAATTACGCTATTCTGCAGCTTCCAAACTAAGTTTTTATAGCCTAGGAACACGTTTTGGCAAAAAAATAGCATTTTAGTTTTCGGAAGTACGGGCCCATTTTCACACCACTTTCTATTTTTAGCAGAAAACGAGCGATTTTTAAATCGATTCACCCGTCAATTTGGTGAGTAATTACGCTATTCCGCAGCTTCCAGACTGAGTTTATTTGGCATAGGAACACGTTTTGACAAAAAAAAAATTAGCATTTTAGTTTTCGGAAGTACGGGCCCATTTTCACACCACTTTCTATTTTTAGCAGAAAACGAGCGATTTTTAAATCGATTCACCCGTCAATTTGGTGAGTAATTACGCTATTCTGCAGCTTCCAGACTCAGTTTATTTGGCATAGGAACACGTTTTGACAAAAAAATAGCATTTTAGTTTTCGGAAGTACGGGCTCATTTTCACACCACATTCTATTTTTAGCAGAAAACGAGCGATTTTTTAATCGATTCACCCGTCAATTTGGTGAGTAATTACGCTATTCTGCAGCTTCCAAACTAAGTTTGTATGGCATAGGAACACGTTTTGACAAAAAAAAATAGCATTTTAGTTTTCGGAAGTACGGGCCCATTTTCACACCACTTTCTATTTTTAGCAGAAAACGAGCGATTTTTAAATCGATTCACCCGTCAATTTGGTGAGTAATTACGCTATTCTGCAGCTTCCAAACTAAGTTTTTATAGCTTAGGAACACGTTTTGGCAAAAAAAATAGCATTTTAGTTTTCGGAAGTACGGGTCCATTTTCACACCACTTTCTATTTTTAGCAGAAAATGAGCGATTTTTAAATCGATTCACCCGTCAATTTGGTGAGTAATTACGCTATTCTGCAGCTTCCAAACTAAGTTTGTATGGCATAGGAACACGTTTTGACAAAAAAAATAGCATTTTAGTTTTCGGAAGTACGGGCCCATTTTCACACCACTTTCTATTTTTAGCAGAAAACGAGCGATTTTTTAATCGATTCACCCGTCAATTTGGTGAGTAATTACGCTATTCTGCAGCTTCCAAACTAAGTTTTTATAGCCTAGGAACACGTTTTGGCAAAAAAATAGCATTTTAGTTTTCGGAAGTACGGGCCCATTTTCACACCACTTTCTATTTTTAGCAGAAAACGAGCGATTTTTAAATCGATTCACCCGTCAATTTGGTGAGTAATTACGCTATTCCGCAGCTTCCAGACTGAGTTTATTTGGCATAGGAACACGTTTTGACAAAAAAAAAAATTAGCATTTTAGTTTTCGGAAGTACGGGCCCATTTTCACACCACTTTCTATTTTTAGCAGAAAACGAGCGATTTTTAAATCGATTCACCCGTCAATTTGGTGAGTAATTACGCTATTCTGCAGCTTCCAGACTCAGTTTATTTGGCATAGGAACACGTTTTGACAAAAAAATAGCATTTTAGTTTTCGGAAGTACGGGCTCATTTTCACACCACATTCTATTTTTAGCAGAAAACGAGCGATTTTTTAATCGATTCACCCGTCAATTTGGTGAGTAATTACGCTATTCTGCAGCTTCCAAACTAAGTTTGTATGGCATAGGAACACGTTTTGACAAAAAAAAAATAGCATTTTAGTTTTCGGAAGTACGGGCCCATTTTCACACCACTTTCTATTTTTAGCAGAAAACGAGCGATTTTTTAATCGATTCACCCGTCAATTTGGTGAGTAATTACGCTATTCTGCAGCTTCCAAACTAAGTTTTTATAGCTTAGGAACACGTTTTGGCAAAAAAAATAGCATTTTAGTTTTCGGAAGTACGGGTCCATTTTCACACCACTTTCTATTTTTAGCAGAAAATGAGCGATTTTTAAATCGATTCACCCGTCAATTTGGTGAGTAATTACGCTATTCTGCAGCTTCCAAACTAAGTTTGTATGGCATAGGAACACGTTTGACAAAAAAAATAGCATTTTAGTTTTCGGAAGTACGGGCCCATTTTCACACCACTTTCTATTTTTAGCAGAAAACGAGCGATTTTTTAATCGATTCACCCGTCAATTTGGTGAGTAATTACGCTATTCTGCAGCTTCCAAACTAAGTTTTTATAGCCTAGGAACACGTTTTGGCAAAAAAATAGCATTTTAGTTTTCGGAAGTACGGGCCCATTTTCACACCACTTTCTATTTTTAGCAGAAAACGAGCGATTTTTAAATCGATTCACCCGTCAATTTGGTGAGTAATTACGCTATTCCGCAGCTTCCAGACTGAGTTTATTTGGCATAGGAACACGTTTTGACAAAAAAAAAATTAGCATTTTAGTTTTCGGAAGTACGGGCCCATTTTCACACCACTTTCTATTTTTAGCAGAAAACGAGCGATTTTTAAATCGATTCACCCGTCAATTTGGTGAGTAATTACGCTATTCTGCAGCTTCCAGACTCAGTTTATTTGGCATAGGAACACGTTTTGACAAAAAAATAGCATTTTAGTTTTCGGAAGTACGGGCTCATTTTCACACCACATTCTATTTTTAGCAGAAAACGAGCGATTTTTTAATCGATTCACCCGTTAATTTGGTGAGTAATTACGCTATTCTGCAGCTTCCAAACTAAGTTTGTATGGCATAGGAACACGTTTTGACAAAAAAAAATAGCATTTTAGTTTTCGGAAGTACGGGCCCATTTTCACACCACTTTCTATTTTTAGCAGAAAACGAGCGATTTTTAAATCGATTCACCCGTCAATTTGGTGAGTAATTACGCTATTCTGCAGCTTCCAAACTAAGTTTTTATAGCTTAGGAACACGTTTTGGCAAAAAAAATAGCATTTTAGTTTTCGGAAGTACGGGTCCATTTTCACACCACTTTCTATTTTTAGCAGAAAATGTGCGATTTTTAAATCGATTCACCCGTCAATTTGGTGAGTAATTACGCTATTCTGCAGCTTCCAAACTAAGTTTGTATGGCATAGGAACACGTTTTGACAAAAAAAATAGCATTTTAGTTTTCGGAAGTACGGGCCCATTTTCACACCACTTTCTATTTTTAGAAGAAAACGAGCGATTTTTTAATCGATTCACCCGTCAATTTGGTGAGTAATTACGCTATTCTGCAGCTTCCAAACTAAGTTTTTATAGCCTAGGAACACGTTTTAGCAAAAAAATAGCATTTTAGTTTTCGGAAGTACGGGCCCATTTTCACACCACTTTCTATTTTTAGCAGAAAACGAGCGATTTTTAAATCGATTCACCCGTCAATTTGGTGAGTAATTACGCTATTCCGCAGCTTTCCAGACTGAGTTTATTTGGCATAGGAACACGTTTTGACAAAAAAAAAATAGCATTTTAGTTTTCGGAAGTACGGGCTCATTTTCACACCACATTTTATTTTTAGCAGAAAACGAGCGATTTTTTAATCGATTCACCCGTCAATTTGGTGAGTAATTACGCTATTCTGCAGCTTCCAAACTAAGTTTGTATGGCATAGGAACACGTTTTGACAAAAAAAAATAGCATTTTAGTTTTCGGAAGTACGGGCCCATTTTCACACCACTTTCTATTTTTAGCAGAAAACGAGCGATTTTTAAATCGATTCACCCGTCAATTTGGTGAGTAATTACGCTATTCTGCAGCTTCCAAACTAAGTTTTTATAGCTTAGGAACACGTTTTGGCAAAAAAAATAGCATTTTAGTTTTCGGAAGTACGGGTCCATTTTCACACCACTTTCTATTTTTAGCAGAAAATGAGCGATTTTTAAATCGATTCACCCGTCAATTTGGTGAGTAATTACGCTATTCTGCAGCTTCCAGACTCAGTTTATTTGGCAAAGGAACACGTTTTGGCTAAAAAATAGCATTTTAGTTTTCGGAAGTACGAGCCCATTTTCACACCACTTTCTATTTTTAGCAGAAAACGAGCGATTTTTGAATCGATTCACCCGTCAATTTAGTGAGTAATTACGCTATTCTGCAGCTTCCAGACTGAGTTTATTCGGCATATGAAACACGTTAA
>JAQQBG010000374.1:0-37980 GCA_032199755.1 Ambrosia artemisiifolia | reverse complement strand
CGTGAATCGATTTAAAAATCGCTCGTTTTGTGCTAAAAATGGAAAGTGGTGTGAAAATGGGCCCGTACCTCCGAAAACCAAAATTCGATTTTTTTTGCCAAAACGTGTTCTTAGGCCATAAAAACTGAGTCTGGAAGCTGCAGAGTAGCGTACTTACACACCAAATTGACGCGTGAATCGATTTAAAAAATCGCTCGTTTTCTGCTAAAAATGGAAAGTGGTGTGAAAATGGGCCCGCACCTCCGAAAACCAAAATTCGATTTTTTTTTGCCAAAACGTGTTGTTAGGCCATAAGAACTGAGTCTGGAAGCTGCAGAGTAGCGTACTTACTCACCAAATTGACGCGTGAATCGATTTAAAAATCGCTCGTTTTCTGCTAAAAATGGAAAGTGGTGTGAAAATGGGCCCGCACCTCCGAAAACCAAAATTCGATTTTTTTTGCCAAAACGTGTTCTTAGGCCATAAAAACTGAGTCTGGAAGCTGCAGAGTAGCGTACTTACTCACCAAATTGACGCGTGAATCGATTTAAAAATCGCTCGTTTTGTGCTAAAAATGGAAAGTGGTGTGAAAATGGGCCCGTACCTCCGAAAACCAAAATTCGATTTTTTTTGCCAAAACGTGTTCTTAGGCCATAAAAACTGAGTCTGGAAGCTGCAGAGTAGCGTAATTACTCTCCAAATTGACGCGTGAATCGATTTAAAAATCGCTCATTTTCTGCTAAAAATGGAAAGTGGTGTGAAAATAGGCCCGCACCTCCGAAAACCAAAATTCGATTTTTTTTTTGCCAAAACGTGTTCTTAGGCCATAAAAACTGAGTCTGTAAGCTGCAGAGTAGTGTAATTACTCACCAAATTGACGCGTGAATCGATTTAAAAATCGCTCGTTTTCTGCTAAAAATGGAAAGTGGTGTGAAAATGGGCCCGCACCTCCGAAAACCAAAATTCGATTTTTTTTGCCAAAACGTGTTCTTAGGCCGTAAAAACTGAGTCTGGAAGCTGCAGAGTAGCGTAATAACTCTCCAAATTGACGCGTGAATCGATTTAAAAATCGCTTGTTTTCTGCTAAAAATGGAAAGTGGTGTGAAAATGCGCCCGCACCTCCGAAAACCAAAATTCGATTTTTTTTTGCCAAAACGTGTTCTTAGGCCATAAAAACTGAGTCTGGAAGCTACAGAGTAGCGTACTTACTCACCAAATTGACGCGTGAATCGATTTAAAAATTCCTCGTTTTCTGCTAAAAATGGAAAGTGGTGTGAAAATGGGCCCGCACCTCCGAAAACCAAAATTCGATTTTTTTTTTGCCAAAACGTGTTGTTAGGCCATAAGAACTGAGTCTGGAAGCTGCAGAGTAGCGTACTTACTCACCAAATTGACGCGTGAATCGATTTAAAAATCGCTCGTTTTCTGCTAAAAATGGAAAGTGGTGTGAAATGGGCCCGCACCTCCGAAAACCAAAATTCGATTTTTTTTGCCAAAACGTGTTCTTAGGCCTTAAAAACTGAGTCTGGAAGCTGCAGAGTAGCGTACTTACTCACCAAATAGACGCGTGAATCGATTTAAAAATCGCTTGTTTTCTGCTAAAAATGGAAAGTGGTGTGAAAATGGGCCCGCACCTCCGAAAACCAAAATTCGATTTTTTTTGCCAAAACGTGTTCTTAGGCCATAAAAACTGAGTCTGGAAGCTGCAGAGTAGCGTACTTACTCACCAAATTGACGCGTGAATCGATTTAAAAATTGCTCGTTTTCTGCTAAAAATGGAAAGTGGTGTGAAAATGGGCCCGTACCTCCGAAAACCAAAATTCGATTTTTTTTGCCAAATCGTGTTTTTAGGCCATAAAAACTGAGTCTCGAAGTTGCAGAGTAGCGTACTTACTCACCAAATTGACGCGTGAATCGATTTAAAAATCGCTCGTTTTCTGCTAAAAATGTTAAGTGGTGTGAAAATGGGCCCGCACCTCCGAAAACCAAAATTCGATTTTTTTGCCAAAACGTGTTCTAAGGCCATAAAAACTGAGTCTGGAAGCTGCAGAGTAGCGTAATTACTCACCAAATTGACGCGTGAATCGATTTATAAAATCGCACGTTTTCTGCTAAAAATGGAAAGTGGTGTGAAAATGGGCCCGTACCTCCGAAAACCAAAATTCGATTTTTTTTGCCAAAACGAGTTCTTAGGCCATAAAAACTGAGTCTGGAAGCTGCAGAGTAGCGTACTTACACACCAAATTGACGCGTGAATCGATTTAAAAATCGCTCGTTTTCTGCTAAAAATGGAAAGTGGTGTGAAAATAGGCCCCGCACCTCCGAAAACCAAAATTCGATTTTTTTTTGCCAAAACGTGTTGTTAGGCCATAAGAACTGAGTCTGGAAGCTGCAGAGTAGCGTACTTACTCACCAAATTGACGCGTGAATCGATTTAAAAATCGCTCGTTTTCTGCTAAAAATGGAAAGTGGTGTGAAAATGGGCCCGCACCTCCGAAAACCAAAATTCGATTTTTTTTGCCAAAACGTGTTCTTAGGCCATAAAAACTGAGTCTGGAAGCTGCAGAGTAGCGTACTTACTCACCAAATTGACGCGTGAATCGATTTAAAAATCGCTCGTTTTGTGCTAAAAATGGAAAGTGGTGTGAAAATGGGCCCGTACCTCCGAAAACCAAAATTCGATTTTTTTTGCCAAAACGTGTTCTTAGGCCATAAAAACTGAGTCTGGAAGCTGCAGAGTAGCGTACTTACACACCAAATTGACGCGTGAATCGATTTAAAAATCGCTCGTTTTCTGCTAAAAATGGAAAGTGGTGTGAAAATAGGCCCGCACCTCCGAAAACCAAAATTCGATTTTTTTTTTTGCCAAAACGTGTTGTTAGGCCATAAGAACTGAGTCTGGAAGCTGCAGAGTAGCGTACTTACACACCAAATTGACGCGTGAATCGATTTAAAAAATCGCTCGTTTTCTGCTAAAAATGGAAAGTGGTGTGAAAATGGGCCCGCACCTCCGAAAACCAAAATTCGATTTTTTTTTTGCCAAAACGTGTTGTTAGGCCATAAGAACTGAGTCTGGAAGCTGCAGAGTAGCGTACTTACTCACCAAATTGACGCGTGAATCGATTTAAAAATCGCTCGTTTTCTGCTAAAAATGGAAAGTGGTGTGAAAATGGGCCCGCACCTCCGAAAACCAAAATTCGATTTTTTTTGCCAAAACGTGTTCTTAGGCCATAAAAACTGAGTCTGGAAGCTGCAGAGTAGCGTACTTACTCACCAAATTGACGCGTGAATCGATTTAAAAATCGCTCGTTTTGTGCTAAAAATGGAAAGTGGTGTGAAAATGGGCCCGTACCTCCGAAAACCAAAATTCGATTTTTTTTTGCCAAAACGTGTTCTTAGGCCATAAAAACTGAGTCTCGAAGCTGCAGAGTAGCGTAATTACTCTCCAAATTGACGCGTGAATCGATTTAAAAATCGCTCATTTTCTGCTAAAAATGGAAAGTGGTGTGAAAATAGGCCCCGCACCTCCGAAAACCAAAATTCGATTTTTTTTTGCCAAAACGTGTTCTTAGGCCATAAAAACTGAGTCTGTAAGCTGCAGAGTAGTGTAATTACTCACCAAATTGACGCGTGAATCGATTTAAAAATCGCTCGTTTTCTGCTAAAAATGGAAAGTGGTGTGAAAATGGGCCCGCACCTCCGAAAACCAAAATTCGATTTTTTTTGCCAAAACGTGTTCTTAGGCCATAAAAACTGAGTCTGGAAGCTGCAGAGTAGCGTAATAACTCTCCAAATTGACGCGTGAATCGATTTAAAAATCGCATGTTTTCTGCTAAAAATGGAAAGTGGTGTGAAAATAGGCCCGCACCTCCGAAAACCAAAATTCGATTTTTTTTTGCCAAAACGTGTTCTTAGGCCATAAAAACTGAGTCTGGAAGCTACAGAGTAGCGTACTTACTCACCAAATTGACGCGTGAATCGATTTAAAAATTCCTCGTTTTCTGCTAAAAATGGAAAGTGGTGTGAAAATGGGCCCGCACCTCCGAAAACCAAAATTCGATTTTTTTTTTGCCAAAACGTGTTGTTAGGCCATAAGAACTGAGTCTGGAAGCTGCAGAGTAGCGTACTTACTCACCAAATTGACGCGTGAATCGATTTAAAAATCGCTCGTTTTCTGCTAAAAATGGAAAGTGGTGTGAAAATGGGCCCGCACCTCCGAAAACCAAAATTCGATTTTTTTGCCAAAACGTGTTCTTAGGCCATAAAAACTGAGTCTGGAAGCTGCAGAGTAGCGTACTTACTCACCAAATAGACGCTTGAATCGATTTAAAAATCGCTTGTTTTCTGCTAAAAATGGAAAGTGGTGTGAAAATGGGCCCGCACCTCCGAAAACCAATATTCGATTTTTTTTTGCCAAAACGTGTTCTTAGGCCATAAAAACTGAGTCTGGAAGCTGCAGAGTAGCGTACTTACTCACCAAATTGACGCGTGAATCGATTTAAAAATTGCTCGTTTTCTGCTAAAAATGGAAAGTGGTGTGAAAATGGGCCCGTACCTCCGAAAACCAAAATTCGATTTTTTTTGCCAAATCGTGTTTTTAGGCCATAAAAAACTGAGTCTCGAAGCTGCAGAGTAGCGTAATTACTCTCCAAATTGACGCGTGAATCGATTTAAAAATCGCTCATTTTCTGCTAAAAATGGAAAGTGGTGTGAAAATAGGCCCGCACCTCCGAAAACCAAAATTCGATTTTTTTTTGCCAAAACGTGTTCTTAGGCCATAAAAACTGAGTCTGTAAGCTGCAGAGTAGTGTAATTACTCACCAAATTGACGCGTGAATCGATTTAAAAATCGCTCGTTTTCTGCTAAAAATGGAAAGTGGTGTGAAAATGGGCCCGCACCTCCGAAAACCAAAATTCGATTTTTTTTGCCAAAACGTGTTCTTAGGCCATAAAAACTGAGTCTGGAAGCTGCAGAGTAGCGTAATAACTCTCCAAATTGACGCGTGAATCGATTTAAAAATCGCATGTTTTCTGCTAAAAATGGAAAGTGGTGTGAAAATAGGCCCGCACCTCCGAAAACCAAAATTCGATTTTTTTTGCCAAAACGTGTTCTTAGGCCATAAAAACTGAGTCTGGAAGCTACAGAGTAGCGTACTTACTCACCAAATTGACGCGTGAATCGATTTAAAAATTCCTCGTTTTCTGCTAAAAATGGAAAGTGGTGTGAAAATGGGCCCGTACCTCCGAAAACCAAAATTCGATTTTTTTTTGCCAAATCGTGTTTTTAGGCCATAAAAACTGAGTCTCGAAGCTGCAGAGTAGCGTAATTACTCTCCAAATTGACGCGTGAATCGATTTAAAAATCGCTCATTTTCTGCTAAAAATGGAAAGTGGTGTGAAAATAGGCCCGCACCTCCGAAAACCAAAATTCGATTTTTTTTTGCCAAAACGTGTTCTTAGGCCATAAAAACTGAGTCTGTAAGCTGCAGAGTAGTGTAATTACTCACCAAATTGACGCGTGAATCGATTTAAAAATCGCTCGTTTTCTGCTAAAAATGGAAAGTGGTGTGAAAATGGGCCCGCACCTCCGAAAACCAAAATTCGATTTTTTTTGCCAAAACGTCTTCTTAGGCCATAAAAACTGAGTCTGGAAGCTGCAGAGTAGCGTAATAACTCTCCAAATTGACGCGTGAATCGATTTAAAAATCGCATGTTTTCTGCTAAAAATGGAAAGTGGTGTGAAAATAGGCCCGCACCTCCGAAAACCAAAATTCGATTTTTTTTGCCAAAACGTGTTCTTAGGCCATAAAAACTGAGTCTGGAAGCTGCAGAGTAGTGTAATTACTCACCAAATTGACGCGTGAATCGATTTAAAAATCGCTCGTTTTGTGCTAAAAATGGAAAGTGGTGTGAAAATGGGCCCGTACCTCCGAAAACCAAAATTCGATTTTTTTTGCCAAAACGTGTTCTTAGGCCATAAAAACAGAGTCTCGAAGCTGCAGAGTAGCGTAATTACTCTCCAAATTGACGCGTGAATCGATTTAAAAATCGCTCATTTTCTGCTAAAAATGGAAAGTGGTGTGAAAATAGGCCCGCACCTCCGAAAACCAAAATTCGATTTTTTTTTGCCAAAACGTGTTCTTAGGCCATAAAAACTGAGTCTGTAAGCTGCAGAGTAGTGTAATTACTCACCAAATTGACGCGTGAATCGATTTAAAAAATCGCTCGTTTTCTGCTAAAAATGGAAAGTGGTGTGAAAATGGGCCCGCACCTCCGAAAACCAAAATTCGATTTTTTTTGCCAAAACGTGTTCTTAGGCCATAAAAACTGAGTCTGGAAGCTGCAGAGTAGCGTAATAACTCTCCAAATTGACGCGTGAATCGATTTAAAAATCGCATGTTTTCTGCTAAAAATGGAAAGTGGTGTGAAAATAGGCCCGCACCTCCGAAAACCAAAATTCGATTTTTTTTGCCAAAACGTGTTCTTAGGCCATAAAAACTGAGTCTGGAAGCTACAGAGTAGCGTACTTACTCACCAAATTGACGCGTGAATCGATTTAAAAATTCCTCGTTTTCTGCTAAAAATGGAAAGTGGTGTGAAAATGGGCCCGCACCTCCGAAAACCAAAATTCGATTTTTTTTTTGCCAAAACGTGTTGTTAGGCCATAAGAACTGAGTCTGGAAGCTGCAGAGTAGCGTACTTACTCACCAAATTGACGCGTGAATCGATTTAAAAATCGCTCGTTTTCTGCTAAAAATGGAAAGTGGTGTGAAAATGGGCCCGCACCTCCGAAAACCAAAATTCGATTTTTTTGCCAAAACGTGTTCTTAGGCCATAAAAACTGAGTCTGGAAGCTGCAGAGTAGCGTACTTACTCACCAAATAGACGCTTGAATCGATTTAAAAATCGCTTGTTTTCTGCTAAAAATGGAAAGTGGTGTGAAAATGGGCCCGCACCTCCGAAAACCAATATTCGATTTTTTTTTGCCAAAACGTGTTCTTAGGCCATAAAAACTGAGTCTGGAAGCTGCAGAGTAGCGTACTTACTCACCAAATTGACGCGTGAATCGATTTAAAAATTGCTCGTTTTCTGCTAAAAATGGAAAGTGGTGTGAAAATGGGCCCGTACCTCCGAAAACCAAAATTCGATTTTTTTTGCCAAATCGTGTTTTTTAGGCCATAAAAACTGAGTCTGGAAGCTGCAGAGTAGCGTACTTACTCACCAAATTGACGCGTGAATCGATTTAAAAATCGCTCGTTTTCTGCTAAAAATGTTAAGTGGTGTGAAAATGGGCCCGCACCTCCGAAAACCAAAATTCGATTTTTTTGCCAAAACGTGTTCTTAGGCCATAAAAACTGAGTCTGGAAGCTGCAGAGTAGCGTACTTACTCACCAAATTGACGCGTGAATCGATTTAAAAATCGCTCGTTTTCTGCTAAAAATGGAAAGTGGTGTGAAAATGGGCCCGCACCTCCGAAAACCAAAATTCGATTTTTTTGCCAAAACGTGTTCTTAGGCCATAAAAACTGAGTCTGGAAGCTGCAGAGTAGCGTACTTACTCACCAAATAGACGCTTGAATCGATTTAAAAATCGCTTGTTTTCTGCTAAAAATGGAAAGTGGTGTGAAAATGGGCCCGCACCTCCGAAAACCAAAATTCGATTTTTTTTGCCAAAACGTGTTCTTAGGCCATAAAAACTGAGTCTGGAAGCTGCAGAGTAGCGTACTTACTCACCCAAATTGACGCGTGAATCGATTTAAAAATTGCTCGTTTTCTGCTAAAAATGGAAAGTGGTGTGAAAATGGGCCCGTACCTCCGAAAACCAAAATTCGATTTTTTTTTGCCAAATCGTGTTTTTAGGCCATAAAAACTGAGTCTGGAAGCTGCAGAGTAGCGTACTTACTCACCAATTGACGCGTGAATCGATTTAAAAATCGCTCGTTTTCTGCTAAAAATGTTAAGTGGTGTGAAAATGGGCCCGCACCTCCGAAAACCAAAATTCGATTTTTTTGCCAAAACGTGTTCTTAGGCCATAAAAACTGAGTCTGGAAGCTGCAGAGTAGCGTAATTACTCACCAAATTGACGCGTGAATCGATTTAAAAATCGCACGTTTTCTGCTAAAAATGGAAAGTGGTGTGAAAATGGGCCCGTACCTCCGAAAACCAAAATTCGATTTTTTTTGCCAAAACGAGTTCTTAGGCCATAAAAACTGAGTCTGGAAGCTGCAGAGTAGCGTACTTACACACCAAATTGACGCGTGAATCGATTTAAAAATCGCTCGTTTTCTGCTAAAAATGGAAAGTGGTGTGAAAATGGGCCCGCACCTCCGAAAACCAAAATTCGATTTTTTTTTTGCCAAAACGTGTTGTTAGGCCATAAGAACTGAGTCTGGAAGCTGCAGAGTAGCGTACTTACTCACCAAATTGACGCGTGAATCGATTTAAAAATCGCTCGTTTTCTGCTAAAAATGGAAAGTGGTGTGAAAATGGGCCCGCACCTCCGAAAACCAAAATTCGATTTTTTTTGCCAAAACGTGTTGTTAGGCCATAAGAACTGAGTCTGGAAGCTGCAGAGTAGCGTACTTACTCACCAAATTGACGCGTGAATCGATTTAAAAATCGCTCGTTTTCTGCTAAAAATGGAAAGTGGGTGTGAAAATGGGCCCGCACCTCCGAAAACCAAAATTCGATTTTTTTTGCCAAAACGTGTTCTTAGGCCATAAAAACTGAGTCTGGAAGCTGCAGAGTAGCGTAATTACTCTCCAAATTGACGCGTGAATCGATTTAAAAATCGCTCATTTTCTGCTAAAAATGGAAAGTGGTGTGAAAATAGGCCCGCACCTCCGAAAACCAAAATTCGATTTTTTTTTTGCCAAAACGTGTTCTTAGGCCATAAAAACTGAGTCTGTAAGCTGCAGAGTAGTGTAATTACTCACCAAATTGACGCGTGAATCGATTTAAAAATCGCTCGTTTTCTGCTAAAAATGGAAAGTGGTGTGAAAATGGGCCCGCACCTCCGAAAACCAAAATTCGATTTTTTTTGCCAAAACGTGTTCTTAGGCCATAAAAACTGAGTCTGGAAGCTGCAGAGTAGCGTAATAACTCTCCAAATTGACGCGTGAATCGATTTAAAAATCGCTTGTTTTCTGCTAAAAATGGAAAGTGGTGTGAAAATGCGCCCGCACCTCCGAAAACCAAAATTCGATTTTTTTTGCCAAAACGTGTTCTTAGGCCATAAAAACTGAGTCTGGAAGCTACAGAGTAGCGTACTTACTCACCAAATTGACGCGTGAATCGATTTAAAAATTCCTCGTTTTCTGCTAAAAATGGAAAGTGGTGTGAAAATGGGCCCGCACCTCCGAAAACCAAAATTCGATTTTTTTTTTTGCCAAAACGTGTTGTTAGGCCATAAGAACTGAGTCTGGAAGCTGCAGAGTAGCGTACTTACTCACCAAATTGACGCGTGAATCGATTTAAAAATCGCTCGTTTTCTGCTAAAAATGGAAAGTGGTGTGAAATGGGCCCGCAGCTCCGAAAACCAAAATTCGATTTTTTTTGCCAAAACGTGTTCTTAGGCCTTAAAAACTGAGTCTGGAAGCTGCAGAGTAGCGTACTTACTCACCAAATAGACGCGTGAATCGATTTAAAAATCGCTTGTTTTCTGCTAAAAATGGAAAGTGGTGTGAAAATGGGCCCGCACCTCCGAAAACCAAAATTCGATTTTTTTTTGCCAAAACGTGTTCTTAGGCCATAAAAACTGAGTCTGGAAGCTGCAGAGTAGCGTACTTACTCACCAAATTGACGCGTGAATCGATTTAAAAATTGCTCGTTTTCTGCTAAAAATGGAAAGTGGTGTGAAAATGGGCCCGTACCTCCGAAAACCAAAATTCGATTTTTTTTTTGCCAAATCGTGTTTTTAGGCCATAAAAACTGAGTCTCGAAGTTGCAGAGTAGCGTACTTACTCACCAAATTGACGCGTGAATCGATTTAAAAAATCGCTCGTTTTCTGCTAAAAATGTTAAGTGGTGTGAAAATGAGCCCGCACCTCCGAAAACCAAAATTCGATTTTTTTGCCAAAACGTGTTCTAAGGCCATAAAAACTGAGTCTGGAAGCTGCAGAGTAGCGTAATTACTCACCAAATTGACGCGTGAATCGATTTAAAAATCGCACGTTTTCTGCTAAAAATGGAAAGTGGTGTGAAAATGGGCCCGTACCTCCGAAAACCAAAATTCGATTTTTTTTGCCAAAACGAGTTCTTAGGCCATAAAAACTGAGTCTGGAAGCTGCAGAGTAGCGTACTTACACACCAAATTGACGCGTGAATCGATTTAAAAATCGCTCGTTTTCTGCTAAAAATGGAAAGTGGTGTGAAAATGGGCCCCGCACCTCCGAAAACCAAAATTCGATTTTTTTTGCCAAATCGTGTTCTTAGGCCATAAAAACTGAGTCTGGAAGCTGCAGAGTAGCGTACTTACACACCAAATTGACGCGTGAATCGATTTAAAAATCGCTCGTTTTCTGCTAAAAATGGAAAGTGGTGTGAAAATGGGCCCGCACCTCCGAAAAACCAAAATTCGATTTTTTTTTGCCAAAACGTGTTGTTAGGCCATAAGAACTGAGTCTGGAAGCTGCAGAGTAGCGTACTTACTCACCAAATTGACGCGTGAATCGATTTAAAAATCGCTCGTTTTCTGCTAAAAATGGAAAGTGGTGTGAAAATGGGCCCGCACCTCCGAAAAACCAAAATTCGATTTTTTTTGCCAAAACGTGTTCTTAGGCCATAAAAACTGAGTCTGGAAGCTGCAGAGTAGCGTACTTACTCACCAAATTGACGCGTGAATCGATTTAAAAATCGCTCGTTTTGTGCTAAAAATGGAAAGTGGTGTGAAAATGGGCCCGTACCTCCGAAAACCAAAATTCGATTTTTTTTTGCCAAAACGTGTTCTTAGGCCATAAAAACTGAGTCTGGAAGCTGCAGAGTAGCGTACTTACACACCAAATTGACGCGTGAATCGATTTAAAAATCGCTCATTTTCTGCTAAAAATGGAAAGTGGTGTGAAAATGGGCCCGCACCTCCGAAAACCAAAATTCGATTTTTTTTTTGGCCAAAACGTGTTGTTAGGCCATAAGAACTGAGTCTGGAAGCTGCAGAGTAGCGTACTTACTCACCAAATTGACGCGTGAATCGATTTAAAAATCGCTCGTTTTCTGCTAAAAATGGAAAGTGGTGTGAAAATGGGCCCGCACCTCCGAAAACCAAAATTCGATTTTTTTTGCCAAAACGTGTTCTTAGGCCATAAAAACTGAGTCTGGAAGCTGCAGAGTAGCGTACTTACTCACCAAATAGACGCGTGAATCGATTTAAAAATCGCTCGTTTTGTGCTAAAAATGGAAAGTGGTGTGAAAATGGGCCCCGTACCTCCGAAAACCAAAATTCGATTTTTTTTGCCAAAACGTGTTCTTAGGCCATAAAAACTGAGTCTGGAAGCTGCAGAGTAGCGTAATTACTCTCCAAATTGACGCGTGAATCGATTTAAAAATCGCTCATTTTCTGCTAAAAATGGAAAGTGGTGTGAAAATAGGCCCGCACCTCCGAAAACCAAAATTCGATTTTTTTTTGCCAAAACGTGTTCTTAGGCCATAAAAACTGAGTCTGTAAGCTGCAGAGTAGTGTAATTACTCACCAAATTGACGCGTGAATCGATTTAAAAAATCGCTCGTTTTCTGCTAAAAATGGAAAGTGGTGTGAAAATGGGCCCGTACCTCCGAAAACCAAAATTCGATTTTTTTTGCCAAAACGTGTTCTTAGGCCATAAAAACTAAGTCTGGAAGCTGCAGAGTAGCGTAATAACTCTCCAAATTGACGCGTGAATCGATTTAAAAATCGCTTGTTTTCTGCTAAAAATGGAAAGTGGTGTGAAAATGCGCCCGCACCTCCGAAAACCAAAATTCGATTTTTTTTTTGCCAAAACGTGTTCTTAGGCCATAAAAACTGAGTCTGGAAGCTACAGAGTAGCGTACTTACTCACCAAATTGACGCGTGAATCGATTTAAAAATTCCTCGTTTTCTGCTAAAAATGGAAAGTGGTGTGAAATGGGCCCGCACCTCCGAAAACCAAAATTCGATTTTTTTTGCCAAAACGTGTTCTTTGGCCTTAAAAACTGAGTCTGGAAGCTGCAGAGTAGCGTACTTACTCACCAAATAGACGCGTGAATCGATTTAAAAATCGCTTGTTTTCTGCTAAAAATGGAAAGTGGTGTGAAAATGGGCCCGCACCTCCGAAAACCAAAATTCGATTTTTTTTGCCAAAACGTGTTCTTAGGCCATAAAAACTGAGTCTGGAAGCTGCAGAGTAGCGTACTTACTCACCAAATTGACGCGTGAATCGATTTAAAAATTGCTCGTTTTCTGCTAAAAATTGAAAGTGGTGTGAAAATGGGCCCGTACCTCCGAAAACCAAAATTCGATTTTTTTTTTGCCAAATCGTGTTTTTAGGCCATAAAAACTGAGTCTCGAAGTTGCAGAGTAGCGTACTTACTCACCAAATTGACGCGTGAATCGATTTAAAAATCGCTCGTTTTCTGCTAAAAATGTTAAGTGGTGTGAAAATGAGCCCGCACCTCCGAAAACCAAAATTCGATTTTTTTGCCAAAACGTGTTCTAAGGCCATAAAAACTGAGTCTGGAAGCTGCAGAGTAGCGTAATTACTCACCAAATTGACGCGTGAATCGATTTAAAAATCGCACGTTTTCTGCTAAAAATGGAAAGTGGTGTGAAAATGGGCCCGTACCTCCGAAAACCAAAATTCGATTTTTTTTTGCCAAAACGAGTTCTTAGGCCATAAAAACTGAGTCTGGAAGCTGCAGAGTAGCGTACTTACACACCAAATTGACGCGTGAATCGATTTAAAAATCGCTCATTTTCTGCTAAAAATGGAAAGTGGTGTGAAAATGGGCCCGCACCTCCGAAAACCAAAATTCGATTTTTTTTTGCCAAAACGTGTTGTTAGGCCATAAGAACTGAGTCTGGAAGCTGCAGAGTAGCGTACTTACTCACCAAATTGACGCGTGAATCGATTTAAAATCGCTCGTTTTCTGCTAAAAATGGAAAGTGGTGTGAAAATGGGCCCGCACCTCCGAAAACCAAAATTCGATTTTTTTTGCCAAAACGTGTTCTTAGGCCATAAAAACTGAGTCTGGAAGCTGCAGAGTAGCGTACTTACTCACTAAATTGACGCGTGAATCGATTAAAAATCGCTCGTTTTGTGCTAAAAATGGAAAGTGGTGTGAAAATGGGCCCGTACCTCCGAAAACCAAAATTCGATTTTTTTTGCCAAAACGTGTTCTTAGGCCATAAAAACTGAGTCTGGAAGCTGCAGAGTAGCGTACTTACACACCAAATTGACGCGTGAATCGATTTAAAAATCGCTCGTTTTCTGCTAAAAATGGAAAGTGGTGTGAAAATGGGCCCGCACCTCCGAAAACCAAATTCGATTTTTTTTTTGCCAAAACGTGTTGTTAGGCCATAAGAACTGAGTCTGGAAGCTGCAGAGTAGCGTACTTACTCACCAAATTGACGCGTGAATCGATTTAAAAATCGCTCGTTTTCTGCTAAAAATGGAAAGTGGTGTGAAAATGGGCCCGCACCTCCGAAAACCAAAATTAGATTTTTTTTGCCAAAACGGTGTTCTTAGGCCATAAAAACTGAGTCTGGAAGCTGCAGAGTAGCGTACTTACTCACCAAATAGACGCGTGAATCGATTTAAAAATCGCTCGTTTTGTGCTAAAAATGGAAAGTGGTGTGAAAATGGGCCCGTACCTCCGAAAACCAAAATTCGATTTTTTTTTGCCAAAACGTGTTCTTAGGCCATAAAAACTGAGTCTGGAAGCTGCAGAGTAGCGTAATTACTCTCCAAATTGACGCGTGAATCGATTTAAAAATCGCTCATTTTCTGCTAAAAATGGAAAGTGGTGTGAAAATAGGCCCGCACCTCCGAAAACCAAAATTCGATTTTTTTTTGCCAAAACGTGTTCTTAGGCCATAAAAACTGAGTCTGGAAGCTGCAGAGTAGCGTAATTACTCTCCAAATTGACGCGTGAATCGATTTAAAAATCGCTCATTTTCTGCTAAAAATGGAAAGTGGTGTGAAAATAGGCCCGCACCTCCGAAAACCAAAATTCGATTTTTTTTTGCCAAAACGTGTTCTTAGGCCATAAAAACTGAGTCTGTAAGCTGCAGAGTAGTGTAATTACTCACCAAATTGACGCGTGAATCGATTTAAAAATCGCTCGTTTTCTGCTAAAAATGGAAAGTGGTGTGAAAATGGGCCCGTACCTCCGAAAACCAAAATTCGATTTTTTTTGCCAAAACGTGTTCTTAGGCCATAAAAACTAAGTCTGGAAGCTGCAGAGTAGCGTAATAACTCTCCAAATTGACGCGTGAATCGATTTAAAAATCGCTTGTTTTCTGCTAAAAATGGAAAGTGGTGTGAAAATGCGCCCGCACCTCCGAAAACCAAAATTCGATTTTTTTTGGCCAAAACGTGTTCTTAGGCCATAAAAACTGAGTCTGGAAGCTACAGAGTAGCGTACTTACTCACCAAATTGACGCGTGAATCGATTTAAAAATTCCTCGTTTTCTGCTAAAAATGGAAAGTGGTGTGAAATGGGCCCGCACCTCCGAAAACCAAAATTCGATTTTTTTTGCCAAAACATGTTCTTTGGCCTTAAAAACTGAGTCTGGAAGCTGCAGAGTAGCGTACTTACTCACCAAATAGACGCGTGAATCGATTTAAAAATCGCTTGTTTTCTGCTAAAAATGGAAAGTGGTGTGAAAATGGGCCCGCACCTCCGAAAACCAAAATTCGATTTTTTTTGCCAAAACGTGTTCTTAGGCCATAAAAACTGATTCTGGAAGCTGCAGAGTAGCGTACTTACTCACCAAATTGACCCGTGAATCGATTTAAAAATTGCTCGTTTTCTGCTAAAAATTGAAAGTGGTGTGAAAATGGGCCCGTACCTCCGAAAACCAAAATTCGATTTTTTTTTGCCAAATCGTGTTTTTAGGCCATAAAAACTGAGTCTCGAAGTTGCAGAGTAGCGTACTTACTCACCAAATTGACGCGTGAATCGATTTAAAAATCGCTCGTTTTCTGCTAAAAATGTTAAGTGGTGTGAAAATGAGCCCGCACCTCCGAAAACCAAAATTCGATTTTTTTTGCCAAAACGTGTTCTAAGGCCATAAAAACTGAGTCTGGAAGCTGCAGAGTAGCGTAATTACTCACCAAATTGACGCGTGAATCGATTTAAAAATCGCACGTTTTCTGCTAAAAATGGAAAGTGGTGTGAAAATGAGCCCGTACCTCCGAAAACCAAAATTCGATTTTTTTTGCCAAAACGAGTTCTTAGGCCATAAAAACTGAGTCTGGAAGCTGCAGAGTAGCGTACTTACACACCAAATTGACGCGTGAATCGATTTAAAAATCGCTCATTTTCTGCTAAAAATGGAAAGTGGTGTGAAAATGGGCCCGCACCTCCGAAAACCAAAATTCGATTTTTTTTTGCCAAAACGTGTTGTTAGGCCATAAGAACTGAGTCTGGAAGCTGCAGAGTAGCGTACTTACTCACCAAATTGACGCGTGAATCGATTTAAAAATCGCTCGTTTTCTGCTAAAAATGGAAAGTGGTGTGAAAATGGGCCCGCACCTCCGAAAACCAAAATTCGATTTTTTTTGCCAAAACGTGTTCTTAGGCCATAAAAACTGAGTCTGGAAGCTGCAGAGTAGCGTACTTACTCACCAAATTGACGCGTGAATCGATTTAAAAATCGCTCGTTTTGTGCTAAAAATGGAAAGTGGTGTGAAAATGGGCCCGTACCTCCGAAAACCAAAATTCGATTTTTTTTGCCAAAACGTGTTCTTAGGCCATAAAAACTGAGTCTGGAAGCTGCAGAGTAGCGTACTTACACACCAAATTGACGCGTGAATCGATTTAAAAATCGCTCGTTTTCTGCTAAAAATGGAAAGTGGTGTGAAAATGGGCCCGCACCTCCGAAAACCAAAATTCGATTTTTTTTTGCCAAAACGTGTTGTTAGGCCATAAGAACTGAGTCTGGAAGCTGCAGAGTAGCGTACTTACTCACCAAATTGACGCGTGAATCGATTTAAAAATCGCTCGTTTTCTGCTAAAAATGGAAAGTGGTGTGAAAATGGGCCCGCACCTCCGAAAACCAAAATTCGATTTTTTTTTGCCAAAACGTGTTCTTAGGCCATAAAAACTGAGTCTGGAAGCTGCAGAGTAGCGTACTTACTCACCAAATTGACGCGTGAATCGATTTAAAAATCGCTCGTTTTCTGCTAAAAATGGAAAGTGGTGTGAAAATGGGCCCGCACCTCCAAAAACCAAAATTCGATTTTTTTGCCAAAACGTGTTCTTAGGCCATAAAAACTGAGTCTGGAAGCTGCAGAGTAGCGTACTTACTCACCAAATAGACGCTTGAATCGATTTAAAAATCGCTTGTTTTCTGCTAAAAATGGAAAGTGGTGTGAAAATGGGCCCGCACCTCCGAAAACCAAAATTCGATTTTTTTTGCCAAAACGTGTTCTTAGGCCATAAAAACTGAGTCTGGAAGCTGCAGAGTAGCGTACTTACACACCAAATTGACGCGTGAATCGATTTAAAAATCGCTCGTTTTCTGCTAAAAATGGAAAGTGGTGTGAAAATGGGCCCGCACCTCCGAAAACCAAAATTCGATTTTTTTTTTGCCAAAACGTGTTGTTAGGCCATATGAACTGAGTCTGGAAGCTGCAGAGTAGCGTAATAGCTCTCCAAATTGACGCGTGAATCGATTTAAAAATCGCTCGTTTTCTGCTAAAAATGGAAAGTGGTGTGAAAATGGGCCCGCACCTCCGAAAACCAAAATTCGATTTTTTTTTGCCAAAACGTGTTCTTAGGCCATAAAAACTGAGTCTGGAAGCTGCAGAGTAGCGTACTTACACACCAAATTGACGCGTGAATCGATTTAAAAATCGCTCGTTTTCTGCTAAAAATGGAAAGTGGTGTGAAAATGGGCCCGCACCTCCGAAAACCAAAATTCGATTTTTTTTTTGCCAAAACGTGTTGTTAGGCCATAAGAACTGAGTCTGGAAGCTGCAGAGTAGCGTACTTACTCACCAAATAGACGCTTGAATCGATTTAAAAATCGCTTGTTTTCTGCTAAAAATGGAAAGTGGTGTGAAAATGGGCCCGCACCTCCGAAAACCAAAATTCGATTTTTTTTGCCAAAACGTGTTCTTAGGCCATAAAAACTGAGTCTGGAAGCTGCAGAGTAGCGTACTTACTCACCAAATTGACGCGTGAATCGATTTAAAAATTGCTCGTTTTCTGCTAAAAATGGAAAGTGGTGTGAAAATGGGCCCGTACCTCCGAAAACCAAAATTCGATTTTTTTTGCCAAATCGTGTTTTTAGGCCATAAAAACTGAGTCTGGAAGCTGCAGAGTAGCGTACTTACTCACCAAATTGACGCGTGAATCGATTTAAAAATCGCTCGTTTTCTGCTAAAAATGTTAAGTGGTGTGAAAATGGGCCCGCACCTCCGAAAACCAAAATTCGATTTTTTTGCCAAAACGTGTTCTTAGGCCATAAAAACTGAGTCTCGAAGCTGCAGAGTAGCGTAATTACTCACCAAATTGACGCGTGAATCGATTTAAAAATCGCACGTTTTCTGCTAAAAATGGAAAGTGGTGTGAAAATGGGCCCGTACCTCCGAAAACCAAAATTCGATTTTTTTTGCCAAAACGAGTTCTTAGGCCATAAAAACTGAGTCTGGAAGCTGCAGAGTAGCGTACTTACACACCAAATTGACGCGTGAATCGATTTAAAAATCGCTCGTTTTCTGCTAAAAATGGAAAGTGGTGTGAAAATGGGCCCGCACCTCCGAAAACCAAAATTCGATTTTTTTTTGCCAAAACGTGTTGTTAGGCCATAAGAACTGAGTCTGGAAGCTGCAGAGTAGCGTACTTACTCACCAAATTGACGCGTGAATCGATTTAAAAATCGCTCGTTTTCTGCTAAAAATGGAAAGTGGTGTGAAAATGGGCCCGCACCTCCGAAAACCAAAATTCGATTTTTTTTTGCCAAAACGTGTTCTTAGGCCATAAAAACTGAGTCTGGAAGCTGCAGAGTAGCGTACTTACTCACCAAATTGACGCGTGAATCGATTTAAAAATCGCTCGTTTTGTGCTAAAATGGAAAGTGGTGTGAAAATGGGCCCGTACCTCCGAAAACCAAAATTCGATTTTTTTTTGCCAAAACGTGTTCTTAGGCCATAAAAACTGAGTCTGGAAGCTGCAGAGTAGCGTAATTACTCTCCAAATTGACGCGTGAATCGATTTAAAAATCGCTCGTTTTCTGCTAAAAATGGAAAGTGGTGTGAAAATAGGCCCGCACCTCCGAAAACCAAAATTCGATTTTTTTTTGCCAAAACGTGTTCTTAGGCCATAAAAACTGAGTCTGGAAGCTGCAGAGTAGTGTAATTACTCACCAAATTGACGCGTGAATCGATTTAAAAATCGCTCGTTTTCTGCTAAAAATGGAAAGTGGTGTGAAAATGGGCCCGCACCTCCGAAAACCAAAATTCGATTTTTTTTGCCAAAACGTGTTCTTAGGCCATAAAAACTGAGTCTGGAAGCTGCAGAGTAGCGTACTTACACACCAAATTGACGCGTGAATCGATTTAAAAATCGCTCGTTTTCTGCTAAAAATGGAAAGTGGTGTGAAAATGGGCCCGCACCTCCGAAAACCAAAATTCGATTTTTTTTTTGCCAAAACGTGTTGTTAGGCCATAAGAACTGAGTCTGGAAGCTGCAGAGTAGCGTATTTACTCACCAAATTGACGCGTGAATCGATTTAAAAATCGCTCGTTTTCTGCAAGAAATGGAAAGTGGTGTGAAAATGGGCCCGTACCTCCGAAAACCAAAATTCGATTTTTTTTGCCAAAACGTGTTGTTAGGCCATAAAAACTGAGTCTGAGAGCTACAGAGTAGCGTACTTACTCACCAAATTGACGCGTGAATCGATTTAAAAATTGCTCGTTTTCTACTAAAAATGGAAAGTGGTGTGAAAATGGACCCGCACCTCCGAAAACCAAAATTCGATTTTTTTTGCCAAAACGTGTTCTTAGGCCATAAAAACTGAGTCTGGAAGCTGCAGAGTAGCGTACTTACTCACCAAGATGACACGTGAATCGATTTAAAAATATCTCGTTTTCTGCTAAAATGGAAAGTGGTGTGAAAATGGGCCCGCACCTCCGAAAACCAAAATTCGATTTTTTTTGCCAAAACGTGTTCTTAGGCCATAAAAACTGAGTCTGGAAGCTGCAGAGAAGCGTACTTACTCACCAAATTGACGCGTGAATCGATTTAAAAATCGCTCGTTTTCTGCTAAAAATGGAAAGTGGTGTGAAAATGGGTCCGTACCTCCGAAAACCAAAATTCGATTTTTTTTTTGCCAAAACGTGTTCTTAGGCCATAAAAACTGAGTCTGGAAGCTGCAGGAGTAGCGTACTTACTCACCAAATTGACGCGTGAATCGATTTAAAAATCGCTCGTTTTGTGCTAAAAATGGAAAGTGGTGTGAAAATGGGCCCGTACCTCCGAAAACCAAATTCGATTTTTTTTTGCCAAACGTGTTCTTAGGCCATAAAAACTGAGTCTGGAAGCTGCAGAGTAGCGTAATTACTCTCCAAATTGACGCGTGAATCGATTTAAAAATCGCTCGTTTTCTGCTAAAAATGGAAAGTGGTGTGAAAATAGGCCCGCACCTCCGAAAACCAAAATTCGATTTTTTTTTGCCAAAACGTGTTCTTAGGCCATAAAAACTGAGTCTGGAAGCTGCAGAGTAGTGTAATTACTCACCAAATTGACGCGTGAATCGATTTAAAAATCGCTCGTTTTCTGCTAAAAATGGAAAGTGGTGTGAAAATGGGCCCGCACCTCCGAAAACCAAAATTCGATTTTTTTTGCCAAAACGTGTTCTTAGGCCATAAAAACTGAGTCTGGAAGCTGCAGAGTAGCGTACTTACACACCAAATTGACGCGTGAATCGATTTAAAAATCGCTCGTTTTCTGCTAAAAATGGAAAGTGGTGTGAAAATGGGCCCGCACCTCCGAAAACCAAAATTCGATTTTTTTTTGCCAAAACGTGTTGTTAGGCCATAAGAACTGAGTCTGGAAGCTGCAGAGTAGCGTATTTACTCACCAAATTGACGCGTGAATCGATTTAAAAATCGCTCGTTTTCTGCAAGAAATGGAAAGTGGTGTGAAAATGGGCCCGTACCTCCGAAAACCAAAATTCGATTTTTTTTGCCAAAACGTGTTGTTAGGCCATAAAAACTGAGTCTGGAAGCTACAGAGTAGCGTACTTACTCACCAAATTGACGCGTGAATCGATTTAAAAATTGCTCGTTTTCTACTAAAAATGGAAAGTGGTGTGAAAATGGACCCGCACCTCCGAAAACCAAAATTCGATTTTTTTTGCCAAAACGTGTTCTTAGGCCATAAAAACTGAGTCTGGAAGCTGCAGAGTAGCGTACTTACTCACCAAGATGACACGTGAATCGATTTAAAAATATCTCGTTTTCTGCTAAAAATGGAAAGTGGTGTGAAAATGGGCCCGCACCTCCGAAAACCAAAATTCGATTTTTTTTGCCAAAACGTGTTCTTAGGCCATAAAAACTGAGTCTGGAAGCTGCAGAGAAGCGTACTTACTCACCAAATTGACGCGTGAATCGATTTAAAAATCGCTCGTTTTCTGCTAAAAATGGAAAGTGGTGTGAAAATGGGTCCGTACCTCCGAAAACCAAAATTCGATTTTTTTTTGCCAAAACGTGTTCTTAGGCCATAAAAACTGAGTCTGGAAGCTGCAGAGTAGCGTACTTACACACCAAATTGACGCGTGAATCGATTTAAAAATCGCTCGTTTTCTGCTAAAAATGGAAAGTGGTGTGAAAATGGGCCCGCACCTCCGAAAACCAAAATTCGATTTTTTTTTTTTGGCAAAACGTGTTGTTAGGCCATAAGAACTGAGTCTGGAAGCTGCAGAGTAGCGTACTTACTCACCAAATTGACGCGTGAATCGATTTAAAAATCGCTCGTTTTCTGCTAAAAATGGAAAGTGGTGTGAAAATGGGGCCCGCACCTCCGAAAACCAAAATTCGATTTTTTTTTTGCCAAAACGTGTTGTTAGGCCATATGAACTGAGTCTGGAAGCTGCAGAGTAGCGTAATAGCTCTCCAAATTGACGCGTGAATCGATTTAAAAATCGCTCGTTTTCTGCTAAAAATGGAAAGTGGTGTGAAAATGGGCCCGCACCTCCGAAAACCAAAATTCGATTTTTTTTTGCCAAACGTGTTCTTAGGCCATAAAAACTGAGTCTGGAAGCTGCAGAGTAGCGTACTTACACACCAAATTGACGCGTGAATCGATTTAAAAATCGCTCGTTTTCTGCTAAAAATGGAAAGTGGTGTGAAAATGGGCCCGCACCTCCGAAAACCAAAATTCGATTTTTTTTTTGCCAAAACGTGTTGTTAGGCCATAAGAACTGAGTCTGGAAGCTGCAGAGTAGCGTACTTACTCACCAAATAGACGCTTGAATCGATTTAAAAATCGCTTGTTTTCTGCTAAAAATGGAAAGTGGTGTGAAAATGGGCCCGCACCTCCGAAAACCAAAATTCGATTTTTTTTTGCCAAAACGTGTTCTTAGGCCATAAAAACTGAGTCTGGAAGCTGCAGAGTAGCGTACTTACTCACCAAATTGACGCGTGAATCGATTTAAAAATTGCTCGTTTTCTGCTAAAAATGGAAAGTGGTGTGAAAATGGGCCCGTACCTCCGAAAACCAAAATTCGATTTTTTTTGCCAAATCGTGTTTTTAGGCCATAAAAACTGAGTCTGGAAGCTGCAGAGTAGCGTACTTACTCACCAAATTGACGCGTGAATCGATTTAAAAATCGCTCGTTTTCTGCTAAAAATGTTAAGTGGTGTGAAAATGGGCCCGCACCTCCGAAAACCAAAATTCGATTTTTTTGCCAAAACGTGTTCTTAGGCCATAAAAACTGAGTCTCGAAGCTGCAGAGTAGCGTAATTACTCACCAAATTGACGCGTGAATCGATTTAAAAATCGCACGTTTTCTGCTAAAAATGGAAAGTGGTGTGAAAATGGGCCCGTACCTCCGAAAACCAAAATTCGATTTTTTTTGCCAAAACGAGTTCTTAGGCCATAAAAACTGAGTCTGGAAGCTGCAGAGTAGCGTACTTACACACCAAATTGACGCGTGAATCGATTTAAAAATCGCTCGTTTTCTGCTAAAAATGGAAAGTGGTGTGAAAATGGGCCCGCACCTCCGAAAACCAAAATTCGATTTTTTTTTGCCAAAACGTGTTGTTAGGCCATAAGAACTGAGTCTGGAAGCTGCAGAGTAGCGTACTTACTCACCAAATTGACGCGTGAATCGATTTAAAAATCGCTCGTTTTCTGCTAAAAATGGAAAGTGGTTGTGAAAATGGGCCCGCACCTCCGAAAACCAAAATTCGATTTTTTTTGCCAAAACGTGTTCTTAGGCCATAAAAACTGAGTCTGGAAGCTGCAGAGTAGCGTACTTACTCACCAAATTGACGCGTGAATCGATTTAAAAATCGCTCGTTTTGTGCTAAAAATGGAAAGTGGTGTGAAAATGGGCCCGTACCTCCGAAAACCAAAATTCGATTTTTTTTTGCCAAAACGTGTTCTTAGGCCATAAAAACTGAGTCTGGAAGCTGCAGAGTAGCGTAATTACTCTCCAAATTGACGCGTGAATCGATTTAAAAATCGCTCGTTTTCTGCTAAAAATGGAAAGTGGTGTGAAAATAGGCCCGCACCTCCGAAAACCAAAATTCGATTTTTTTTTGCCAAAACGTGTTCTTAGGCCATAAAAACTGAGTCTGGAAGCTGCAGAGTAGTGTAATTACTCACCAAATTGACGCGTGAATCGATTTAAAAATCGCTCGTTTTCTGCTAAAAATGGAAAGTGGTGTGAAAATGGGCCCGCACCTCCGAAAACCAAAATTCGATTTTTTTTGCCAAAACGTGTTCTTAGGCCATAAAAACTGAGTCTGGAAGCTGCAGAGTAGCGTACTTACACACCAAATTGACGCGTGAATCGATTTAAAAATCGCTCGTTTTCTGCTAAAAATGGAAAGTGGTGTGAAAATGGGCCCGCACCTCCGAAAACCAAAATTCGATTTTTTTTTTTGCCAAAACGTGTTGTTAGGCCATAAGAACTGAGTCTGGAAGCTGCAGAGTAGCGTATTTACTCACCAAATTGACGCTGTGAATCGATTTAAAAATCGCTCGTTTTCTGCAAGAAATGGAAAGTGGTGTGAAAATGGGCCCGTACCTCCGAAAACCAAAATTCGATTTTTTTTGCCAAAACGTGTTGTTAGGCCATAAAAACTGAGTCTGGAAGCTACAGAGTAGCGTACTTACTCACCAAATTGACGCGTGAATCGATTTAAAAATTGCTCGTTTTCTACTAAAAATGGAAAGTGGTGTGAAAATGGACCCGCACCTCCGAAAACCAAAATTCGATTTTTTTTGCCAAAACGTGTTCTTAGGCCATAAAAACTGAGTCTGGAAGCTGCAGAGTAGCGTACTTACTCACCAAGATGACACGTGAATCGATTTAAAAATATCTCGTTTTCTGCTAAAAATGGAAAGTGGTGTGAAAATGGGCCCGCACCTCCGAAAACCAAAATTCGATTTTTTTTGCCAAAACGTGTTCTTAGGCCATAAAAACTGAGTCTGGAAGCTGCAGAGAAGCGTACTTACTCACCAAATTGACGCGTGAATCGATTTAAAAATCGCTCGTTTTCTGCTAAAAATGGAAAGTGGTGTGAAAATGGGTCCGTACCTCCGAAAACCAAAATTCGATTTTTTTTTGCCAAAACGTGTTCTTAGGCCATAAAAACTGAGTCTGGAAGCTGCAGAGTAGCGTACTTACACACCAAATTGACGCGTGAATCGATTTAAAAATCGCTCGTTTTCTGCTAAAAATGGAAAGTGGTGTGAAAATGGGCCCGCACCTCCGAAAACCAAAATTCGATTTTTTTTTTTTGGCAAAACGTGTTGTTAGGCCATAAGAACTGAGTCTGGAAGCTGCAGAGTAGCGTACTTACTCACCAAATTGACGCGTGAATCGATTTAAAAATCGCTCGTTTTCTGCTAAAAATGGAAAGTGGTGTGAAAATGGGCCCGCACCTCCGAAAACCAAAATTCGATTTTTTTTTGCCAAAACGTGTTCTTAGGCCATAAAAACTGAGTCTGGAAGCTGCAGAGTAGCGTACTTACTCACCAAATTGACGCGTGAATCGATTTAAAAATTGCTCGTTTTCTGCTAAAAATGGAAAGTGGTGTGAAAATGGGCCCGCACCTCCGAAAACCAAAATTCGATTTTTTTTTTGCCAAAACGTGTTGTTAGGCCATAAGAACTGAGTCTGGAAGCTGCATAGTAGCGTACTTACTCACCAAATTGACGCGTGAATCGATTTAAAAATCGCTCGTTTTCTGCTAAAAATGGAAAGTGGTGTGAAAATGGGCCCGCACCTCCGAAAACCAAAATTCGATTTTTTTTTGCCAAAACGTGTTCTTAGGCCATAAAAACTGAGTCTGGAAGCTGCAGAGTAGCGTACTTACTCACCAAATTGACGCGTGAATCGATTTAAAAATCGCTCGTTTTGTGCTAAAAATGGAAAGTGGTGTGAAAATGGGCCCGTACCTCCGAAAACCAAAATTCGATTTTTTTTTGCCAAAACGTGTTCTTAGGCCATAAAAACTGAGTCTGGAAGCTGCAGAGTAGCGTAATTACTCTCCAAATTGACGCGTGAATCGATTTAAAAATCGCTCGTTTTCTGCTAAAAATGGAAAGTGGTGTGAAAATAGGCCCGCACCTCCGAAAACCAAAATTCGATTTTTTTTTGCCAAAACGTGTTCTTAGGCCATAAAAACTGAGTCTGGAAGCTGCAGAGTAGTGTAATTACTCACCAAATTGACGCGTGAATCGATTTAAAAATCGCTCGTTTTCTGCTAAAAATGGAAAGTGGTGTGAAAATGGGCCCGCACCTCCGAAAACCAAAATTCGATTTTTTTTGCCAAAACGTGTTCTTAGGCCATAAAAACTGAGTCTGGAAGCTGCAGAGTAGCGTACTTACACACCAAATTGACGCGTGAATCGATTTAAAAATCGCTCGTTTTCTGCTAAAAATGGAAAGTGGTGTGAAAATGGGCCCGCACCTCCGAAAACCAAAATTCGATTTTTTTTTTGCCAAAACGTGTTGTTAGGCCATAAGAACTGAGTCTGGAAGCTGCAGAGTAGCGTATTTACTCACCAAATTGACGCGTGAATCGATTTAAAAATCGCTCGTTTTCTGCAAGAAATGGAAAGTGGTGTGAAAATGGGCCCGTACCTCCGAAAACCAAAATTCGATTTTTTTTGCCAAAACGTGTTGTTAGGCCATAAAAACTGAGTCTGGAAGCTACAGAGTAGCGTACTTACTCACCAAATTGACGCGTGAATCGATTTAAAAATTGCTCGTTTTCTACTAAAAATGGAAAGTGGTGTGAAAATGGACCCGCACCTCCGAAAACCAAAATTCGATTTTTTTTTGCCAAAACGTGTTCTTAGGCCATAAAAACTGAGTCTGGAAGCTGCAGAGTAGCGTACTTACTCACCAAGATGACACGTGAATCGATTTAAAAATATCTCGTTTTCTGCTAAAAATGGAAAGTGGTGTGAAAATGGGCCCGCACCTCCGAAAACCAAAATTCGATTTTTTTTGCCAAAACGTGTTCTTAGGCCATAAAAACTGAGTCTGGAAGCTGCAGAGAAGCGTACTTACTCACCAAATTGACGCGTGAATCGATTTAAAAATCGCTCGTTTTCTGCTAAAAATGGAAAGTGGTGTGAAAATGGGTCCGTACCTCCGAAAACCAAAATTCGATTTTTTTTTGCCAAAACGTGTTCTTAGGCCATAAAAACTGAGTCTGGAAGCTGCAGAGTAGCGTACTTACACACCAAATTGACGCGTGAATCGATTTAAAAATCGCTCGTTTTCTGCTAAAAATGGAAAGTGGTGTGAAAATGGGCCCGCACCTCCGAAAACCAAAATTCGATTTTTTTTTTTGGCAAAACGTGTTGTTAGGCCATAAGAACTGAGTCTGGAAGCTGCAGAGTAGCGTACTTACTCACCAAATTGACGCGTGAATCGATTTAAAAATCGCTCGTTTTCTGCTAAAAATGGAAAGTGGTGTGAAAATGGGCCCGCACCTCCGAAAACCAAAATTCGATTTTTTTTGCCAAAACGTGTTCTTAGGCCATAAAAACTGAGTCTGGAAGCTGCAGAGTAGCGTACTTACTCACCAAATTGACGCGTGAATCGATTTAAAAATTGCTCGTTTTCTGCTAAAAATGGAAAGTGGTGTGAAAATGGGGCCCGCACCTCCGAAAACCAAAATTCGATTTTTTTTTTGCCAAAACGTGTTGTTAGGCCATAAGAACTGAGTCTGGAAGCTGCATAGTAGCGTACTTACTCACCAAATTGACGCGTGAATCGATTTAAAAATCGCTCGTTTTCTGCTAAAAATGGAAAGTGGTGTGAAAATGGGCCCGCACCTCCGAAAACCAAAATTCGATTTTTTTTGCCAAAACGTGTTCTTAGGCCATAAAAACTGAGTCTGGAAGCTGCAGAGTAGCGTACTTACTCACCAAATTGACGCGTGAATCGATTTAAAAATCGCTCGTTTTGTGCTAAAAATGGAAAGTGGTGTGAAAATGGGCCCGTACCTCCGAAAACCAAAATTCGATTTTTTTTTGCCAAAACGTGTTCTTAGGCCATAAAAACTGAGTCTGGAAGCTGCAGAGTAGCGTAATTACTCTCCAAATTGACGCGTGAATCGATTTAAAAATCGCTCGTTTTCTGCTAAAAATGGAAAGTGGTGTGAAAATAGGCCCGCACCTCCGAAAACCAAAATTCGATTTTTTTTTGCCAAAACGTGTTCTTAGCCATAAAAACTGAGTCTGGAAGCTGCAGAGTAGTGTAATTACTCACCAAATTGACGCGTGAATCGATTTAAAAATCGCTCGTTTTCTGCTAAAAATGGAAAGTGGTGTGAAAATGGGCCCGCACCTCCGAAAACCAAAATTCGATTTTTTTTTGCCAAAACGTGTTCTTAGGCCATAAAAACTGAGTCTGGAAGCTGCAGAGTAACGTAATAACTCTCCAAATTGACGCGTGAATCGATTTAAAAATCGCTTGTTTTCTGCTAAAAATGGAAAGTGGTGTGAAAATGGGCCCGCACCTCCGAAACCAAAATTCGATTTTTTTGCCAAAACGTGTTCTTAGGCCATAAAAACTGAGTCTGGAAGCTGCAGAGTAGCGTACTTACTCACCAAATTGACGCGTGAATCGATTTAAAAAATTGCTCGTTTTCTGCTAAAAATGGAAAGTGGTATGAAAATGGGCCCGTACCTCCGAAAACCAAAATTCGATTTTTTTTTGCCAAATCGTGTTTTTAGGCCATAAAAACTGAGTCTGGAAGCTGCAGAGTAGCGTACTTACTCACCAAATTGACGCGTGAATCGATTTAAAAATCGCTCGTTTTCTGCTAAAAATGGAAAGTGGTGTGAAAATGGGCCCGCACCTCCGAAAACCAAAATTCGATTTTTTTGCCAAAACGTGTTCTTAGGCCATAAAAACTGAGTCTGGAAGCTGCAGAGTAGCGTACTTACTCACCAAATTGACGCGTGAATCGATTTAAAAATTGCTCGTTTTCTGCTAAAAATGGAAAGTGGTATGAAAATGGGCCCGTACCTCCGAAAACCAAAATTCGATTTTTTTTGCCAAATCGTGTTTTTAGGCCATAAAAACTGAGTCTGGAAGCTGCAGAGTAGCGTACTTACTCACCAAATTGACGCGTGAATCGATTTAAAAATCGCTCGTTTTCTGCTAAAAATGGAAAGTGGTGTGAAAATGGGTCCGCACCTCCGAAAACCAAAATTCGATTTTTTTGCCAAAACGTGTTCTTAGGCCATAAAAACTGAGTCTGGAAGCTGCAGAGTAGCGTAATTACTCACCAAATTGACGCGTGAATCGATTTAAAAATCGCACGTTTTCTGCTAAAAATGGAAAGTGGTGTGAAAATGGGCCCCGTACGTCCGAAAACCAAAATTCGATTTTTTTTGCCAAAACGTGTTCTTAGGCCATAAAAACTGAGTCTGGAAGCTGCAGAGTAGCGTACTTACACACCAAATTGACGCGTGAATCGATTTAAAAATCGCTCGTTTTCTGCTAAAAATGGAAAGTGGTGTGAAAATGGGCCCCGCACCTCCGAAAACCAAAATTCGATTTTTTTTTTGCCAAAACGTGTTGTTAGGCCATATGAACTGAGTCTGGAAGCTGCAGAGTAGCGTAATAGCTCTCCAAATTGACGCGTGAATCGATTTAAAAATCGCTCGTTTTCTGCTAAAAATGGAAAGTGGTGTGAAAATGGGCCCGCACCTCCGAAAACCAAAATTCGATTTTTTTTGCCAAAACGTGTTCTTAGGCCATAAAAACTGAGTCTGGAAGCTGCAGAGTAGCGTACTTACACACCAAATTGACGCGTGAATCGATTTAAAAATCGCTCGTTTTCTGCTAAAAATGGAAAGTGGTGTGAAAATGGGCCCGCACCTCCGAAAACCAAAATTCGATTTTTTTTTTGCCAAAACGTGTTGTTAGGCCATAAGAACTGAGTCTGGAAGCTGCAGAGTAGCGTACTTACTCACCAAATTGACGCGTGAATCGATTTAAAAATCGCTCGTTTTCTGCTAAAAATGGAAAGTGGTGTGAAAATGGGCCCGCACCTCCGAAAACCAAAATTCGATTTTTTTGCCAAAACGTGTTCTTAGGCCATAAAAACTGAGTCTGGAAGCTGCAGAGTAGCGTACTTACTCACCAAATTGACGCGTGAATCGATTTAAAAATTGCTCGTTTTCTGCTAAAAATGGAAAGTGGTATGAAAATGGGCCCGTACCTCCGAAAACCAAAATTCGATTTTTTTTGCCAAATCGTGTTTTTAGGCCATAAAAACTGAGTCTGGAAGCTGCAGAGTAGCGTACTTACTCACCAAATTGACGCGTGAATCGATTTAAAAATCGCTCGTTTTCTGCTAAAAATGGAAAGTGGTGTGAAAATGGGCCCGCACCTCCGAAAACCAAAATTCGATTTTTTTGCCAAAACGTGTTCTTAGGCCATAAAAACTGAGTCTGGAAGCTGCAGAGTAGCGTAATTACTCACCAAATTGACGCGTGAATCGATTTAAAAATCGCACGTTTTCTGCTAAAAATGGAAAGTGGTGTGAAAATGGGCCCGTACGTCCGAAAACCAAAATTCGATTTTTTTTGCCAAAACGTGTTCTTAGGCCATAAAAACTGAGTCTGGAAGCTGCAGAGTAGCGTACTTACACACCAAATTGACGCGTGAATCGATTTAAAAATCGCTCGTTTTCTGCTAAAAATGGAAAGTGGTGTGAAAATGGGCCCGCACCTCCGAAAACCAAAATTCGATTTTTTTTTTGCCAAAACGTGTTGTTAGGCCATATGAACTGAGTCTGGAAGCTGCAGAGTAGCGTAATAGCTCTCCAAATTGACGCGTGAATCGATTTAAAAATCGCTCGTTTTCTGCTAAAAATGGAAAGTGGTGTGAAAATGGGCCCGCACCTCCGAAAACCAAAATTCGATTTTTTTTGCCAAAACGTGTTCTTAGGCCATAAAAACTGAGTCTGGAAGCTGCAGAGTAGCGTACTTACACACCAAATTGACGCGTGAATCGATTTAAAAATCGGCTCGTTTTCTGCTAAAAATGGAAAGTGGTGTGAAAATGGGCCCGCACCTCCGAAAACCAAAATTCGATTTTTTTTTTGCCAAAACGTGTTGTTAGGCCATAAGAACTGAGTCTGGAAGCTGCAGAGTAGCGTACTTACTCACCAAATTGACGCGTGAATCGATTTAAAAAATCGCTCGTTTTCTGCTAAAAATGGAAAGTGGTGTGAAAATGGGCCCGCACCTCCGAAAACCAAAATTCGATTTTTTTTGCCAAAACGTGTTCTTAGGCCATAAAAACTGAGTCTGGAAGCTGCAGAGTAGCGTACTTACTCACCAAATTGACGCGTGAATCGATTTAAAAATCGCTTGTTTTCTGCTAAAAATGGAAAGTGGTGTGAATATGGGCCCGCACCTCCGAAAACCAAAATTCGATATTTTTTGCCAAAACGTGTTCTTAGGCCATAAAAACTGAGTCTGGAAGCTGCAGAGTAGCGTAATAACTCTACAAATTGACGCGTGAATCGATTTAAAAATCGCTTGTTTTCTGCTAAAAATGGAAAGTGGTGTGAAAATGGGGCCCGCACCTCCGAAAACCAAAATTCGATTTTTTTTGCCAAAACGTGTTCTTAGGCCATAAAAACTGAGTCTGGAAGCTGCAGAGAAGCGTACTTACTCACCAAATTGACGCGTGAATCGATTTAAAAATTGCTCGTTTTCTGCTAAAAATGGAAAGTGGTGTGAAAATGGGCCCGCACCTCCGAAAACCAAAATTCGATTTTTTTTTTTGCCAAAACGTGTTGTTAGGCCATAAGAACTGAGTCTGGAAGCTGCAGAGTAGCGTACTTACTCACCAAATTGACGCGTGAATCGATTTAAAAATTGCTCGTTTTCTGCTAAAAATGGAAAGTGGTATGAAAATGGGCCCGTACCTCCGAAAACCAAAATTCGATTTTTTTTGCCAAATCGTGTTTTTAGGCCATAAAAACTGAGTCTGGAAGCTGCAGAGTAGCGTACTTACTCACCAAATTGACGCGTGAATCGATTTAAAAATCGCTCGTTTTCTGCTAAAAATGGAAAGTGGTGTGAAAATGGGCCCGCACCTCCGAAAACCAAAATTCGATTTTTTTTTGCCAAAACGTGTTGTTAGGCCATATGAACTGAGTCTGGAAGCTGCAGAGTAGCGTAATAGCTCTCCAAATTGACGCGTGAATCGATTTAAAAATCGCTCGTTTTCTGCTAAAAATGGAAAGTGGTGTGAAAATGGGCCCGCACCTCCGAAAACCAAAATTCGATTTTTTTTGCCAAAACGTGTTCTTAGGCCATAAAAACTGAGTCTGGAAGCTGCAGAGTAGCGTACTTACACACCAAATTGACGCGTGAATCGATTTAAAAATCGCTCGTTTTCTGCTAAAAATGGAAAGTGGTGTGAAAATGGGCCCGCACCTCCGAAAAACCAAAATTCGATTTTTTTTTTTTGCCAAAACGTGTTGTTAGGCCATAAGAACTGAGTCTGGAAGCTGCAGAGTAGCGTACTTACTCACCAAATTGACGCGTGAATCGATTTAAAAATCGCTCGTTTTCTGCTAAAAATGGAAAGTGGTGTGAAAATGGGCCCGCACCTCCGAAAACCAAATTCGATTTTTTTTTTTGCCAAAACGTGTTGTTAGGCCATAAGAACTGAGTCTGGAAGCTGCAGAGTAGCGTACTTATTCACCAAATTGACGCGTGAATCGATTTAAAAATCGCTCGTTTTGTGCTAAAAATGGAAAGTGGTGTGAAAATGGGCCCGTACCTCCGAAAACCAAAATTCGATTTTTTTTTGCCAAAACGTGTTCTTAGGCCATAAAAACTGAGTCTGGAAGCTGCAGAGTAGCGTAATTACTCTCCAAATTGACGCGTGAATCGATTTAAAAATCGCTCGTTTTCTGCTAAAAATGGAAAGTGGTGTGAAAATAGGCCCGCACCTCCGAAAACCAAAATTCGATTTTTTTTTGCCAAAACGTGTTCTTAGGCCATAAAAACTGAGTCTGGAAGCTGCAGAGTAGTGTAATTACTCACCAAATTGACGCGTGAATCGATTTAAAAATCGCTCGTTTTCTGCTAAAAATGGAAAGTGGTGTGAAAATGGGCCCGCACCTCCGAAAACCAAAATTCGATTTTTTTTGCCAAAACGTGTTCTTAGGCCATAAAAACTGAGTCTGGAAGCTGCAGAGTAGCGTAATAACTCTCCAAATTGACGCGTGAATCGATTTAAAAATCGCTTGTTTTCTGCTAAAAATGGAAAGTGGTGTGAAAATGGGCCCGCACCTTCGAAAACCAAAATTCGATTTTTTTGCCAAAACGTGTTCTTAGGCCATAAAAACTGAGTCTGGAAGCTGCAGAGTAGCGTACTTACTCACCAAATTGACGCGTGAATCGATTTAAAAAATTGCTCGTTTTCTGCTAAAAATGGAAAGTGGTATGAAAAATGGGCCCGTACCTCCGAAAACCAAAATTCGATTTTTTTTGCCAAATCGTGTTTTTAGGCCATAAAAACTGAGTCTGGAAGCTGCAGAGTAGCGTACTTACTCACCAAATTGACGCGTGAATCGATTTAAAAATCGCTCGTTTTCTGCTAAAAATGGAAAGTGGTGTGAAAATGGGCCCGCACCTCCGAAAACCAAAATTCGATTTTTTTGCCAAAACGTGTTCTTAGGCCATAAAAACTGAGTCTGGAAGCTGCAGAGTAGCGTAATTACTCACCAAATTGACGCGTGAATCGATTTAATAAATCGCACGTTTTCTGCTAAAAATGGAAAGTGGTGTGAAAATGGGCCCGTACGTCCGAAAACCAAAATTCGATTTTTTTTGCCAAAACGTGTTCTTAGGCCATAAAAACTGAGTCTGGAAGCTGCAGAGTAGCGTACTTACACACCAAATTGACGCGTGAATCGATTTAAAAATCGCTCGTTTTCTGCTAAAAATGGAAAGTGGTGTGAAAATGGGCCCGCACCTCCGAAAACCAAAATTCGATTTTTTTTTGCCAAAACGTGTTGTTAGCGCCATAAGAACTGAGTCTGGAAGCTGCAGAGTAGCGTATTTACTCACCAAATTGACGCGTGAATCGATTTAAAAATCGCTCGTTTTCTGCTAGAAATGGAAAGTGGTGTGAAAATGGGCCCGTACCTCCGAAAACCAAAATTCGATTTTTTTTGCAAAAACGTGTTCTTAGGCCATAAAAACTGAGTCTGGAAGCTGCAGAGTAGCGTAATAGCTCTCCAAATTGACGCGTGAATCGATTTAAAAATCGCTCGTTTTCTGCTAAAAATGGAAAGTGGTGTGAAAATGGGCCCGCACCTCCGAAAACCAAAATTCGATTTTTTTTGCCAAAACGTGTTCTTAGGCCATAAAAACTGAGTCTGGAAGCTGCAGAGTAGCGTACTTATTCACCAAATTGACGCGTGAATCGATTTAAAAATCGCTCGTTTTCTGCTAAAAATGGAAAGTGGTGTGAAAATGGGCCCGCACCTCCGAAAACCAAAATTCGATTTTTTTTGCCAAAACGTGTTCTTAGGCCATAAAAACTGAGTCTGGAAGCTGCAGAGTAGCGTACTTATTCACCAAATTGACGCGTGAATCGATTTAAAAATCGCTCGTTTTGTGCTAAAAATGGAAAGTGGTGTGAAAATGGGCCCGTACCTCCGAAAACCAAAATTCGATTTTTTTTTGCCAAAACGTGTTCTTAGGCCATAAAAACTGAGTCTGGAAGCTGCAGAGTAGCGTACTTACACACCAAATTGACGCGTGAATCGATTTAAAAATCGCTCGTTTTCTGCTAAAAATGGAAAGTGGTGTGAAAATGGGCCCGCACCTCCGAAAACCAAAATTCGATTTTTTTTTGCCAAAACGTGTTGTTAGGCCATAAGAACTGAGTCTGGAAGCTGCAGAGTAGCGTATTTACTCACCAAATTGACGCGTGAATCGATTTAAAAATCGCTCGTTTTCTGCTAGAAATGGAAAGTGGTGTGAAAATGGGCCCGTACCTCCGAAAACCAAAATTCGATTTTTTTTGCAAAAACGTGTTCTTAGGCCATAAAAACTGAGTCTGGAAGCTGCAGAGTAGCGTAATAGCTCTCCAAATTGACGCGTGAATCGATTTAAAAATCGCTCGTTTTCTGCTAAAAATGGAAAGTGGTGTGAAAATGGGCCCGCACCTCCGAAAACCAAAATTCGATTTTTTTTGCCAAAACGTGTTCTTAGGCCATAAAAACTGAGTCTGGAAGCTGCAGAGTAGCGTACTTATTCACCAAATTGACGCGTGAATCGATTTAAAAATCGCTCGTTTTCTGCTAAAAATGGAAAGTGGTGTGAAAATGGGCCCCGCACCTCCGAAAACCAAAATTCGATTTTTTTTGCCAAAACGTGTTCTTAGGCCATAAAAACTGAGTCTGGAAGCTGCAGAGTAGCGTACTTATTCACCAAATTGACGCGTGAATCGATTTAAAAATCGCTCGTTTTGTGCTAAAAATGGAAAGTGGTGTGAAAATGGGCCCGTACCTCCGAAAACCAAAATTCGATTTTTTTTTTGCCAAAACGTGTTCTTAGGCCATAAAAACTGAGTCTGGAAGCTGCAGAGTAGCGTACTTACACACCAAATTGACGCGTGAATCGATTTAAAAATCGCTCGTTTTCTGCTAAAAATGGAAAGTGGTGTGAAAATGGGCCCGCACCTCCGAAAACCAAAATTCGATTTTTTTTTGCCAAAACGTGTTGTTAGGCCATAAGAACTGAGTCTGGAAGCTGCAGAGTAGCGTATTTACTCACCAAATTGACGCGTGAATCGATTTAAAAATCGCTCGTTTTCTGCTAGAAATGGAAAGTGGTGTGAAAATGGGCCCGTACCTCCGAAAACCAAAATTCGATTTTTTTTGCAAAAACGTGTTCTTAGGCCATAAAAACTGAGTCTGGAAGCTGCAGAGTAGCGTAATAGCTCTCCAAATTGACGCGTGAATCGATTTAAAAATCGCTCGTTTTCTGCTAAAAATGGAAAGTGGTGTGAAAATGGGCCCGCACCTCCGAAAACCAAAATTCGATTTTTTTTGCCAAAACGTGTTCTTAGGCCATAAAAACTGAGTCTGGAAGCTGCAGAGTAGCGTACTTATTCACCAAATTGACGCGTGAATCGATTTAAAAATCGCTCGTTTTCTGCTAAAAATGGAAAGTGGTGTGAAAATGGGCCCGCACCTCCGAAAACCAAAATTCGATTTTTTTTTGCCAAAACGTGTTCTTAGGCCATAAAAACTGAGTCTGGAAGCTGCAGAGTAGCGTACTTATTCACCAAATTGACGCGTGAATCGATTTAAAAATCGCTCGTTTTGTGCTAAAAAATGGAAAGTGGTGTGAAAATGGGCCCGTACCTCCGAAAACCAAAATTCGATTTTTTTTTTGCCAAAACGTGTTCTTAGGCCATAAAAACTGAGTCTGGAAGCTGCAGAGTAGCGTACTTACACACCAAATTGACGCGTGAATCGATTTAAAAATCGCTCGTTTTCTGCTAAAAATGGAAAGTGGTGTGAAAATGGGCCCGCACCTCCGAAAACCAAAATTCGATTTTTTTTTGCCAAAACGTGTTGTTAGGCCATAAGAACTGAGTCTGGAAGCTGCAGAGTAGCGTATTTACTCACCAAATTGACGCGTGAATCGATTTAAAAATCGCTCGTTTTCTGCTAGAAATGGAAAGTGGTGTGAAAATGGGCCCGTACCTCCGAAAACCAAAATTCGATTTTTTTTGCAAAAACGTGTTCTTAGGCCATAAAAACTGAGTCTGGAAGCTGCAGAGTAGCGTAATAGCTCTCCAAATTGACGCGTGAATCGATTTAAAAATCGCTCGTTTTCTGCTAAAAATGGAAAGTGGTGTGAAAATGGGCCCGCACCTCCGAAAACCAAAATTCGATTTTTTTTGCCAAAACGTGTTCTTAGGCCATAAAAACTGAGTCTGGAAGCTGCAGAGTAGCGTACTTATTCACCAAATTGACGCGTGAATCGATTTAAAAAATCGCTCGTTTTGTGCTAAAAATGGAAAGTGGTGTGAAAATGGGCCCGTACCTCCGAAAACCAAAATTCGATTTTTTTTTGCCAAAACGTGTTCTTAGGCCATAAAAACTGAGTCTGGAAGCTGCAGAGTAGCGTAATTACTCTCCAAATTGACGCGTGAATCGATTTAAAAATCGCTCGTTTTCTGCTAAAAATGGAAAGTGGTGTGAAAATAGGCCCGCACCTCCGAAAACCAAAATTCGATTTTTTTTTGCCAAAACGTGTTCTTTAGGCCATAAAAACTGAGTCTGGAAGCTGCAGAGTAGTGTAATTACTCACCAAATTGACGCGTGAATCGATTTAAAAATCGCTCGTTTTCTGCTAAAAATGGAAAGTGGTGTGAAAATGGGTCCGCACCTCCGAAAACCAAAATTCGATTTTTTTTGCCAAAACGTGTTCTTAGGCCATAAAAACTGAGTCTGGAAGCTGCAGAGTAGCGTAATAACTCTCCAAATTGACGCGTGAATCGATTTAAAAAATCGCTTGTTTTTCTGCTAAAAATGGAAAGTGGTGTGAAAATGGGCCCGCACCTCCGAAAACCAAAATTCGATTTTTTTTGCCAAAACGTGTTCTTAGGCCATAAAAACTGAGTCTGGAAGCTGCAGAGTAGCGTACTTACTCACCAAATTGACGCGTGAATCGATTTAAAAATTGCTCGTTTTCTGCTAAAAATGGAAAGTGGTATGAAAATGGGCCCGTACCTCCGAAAACCAAAATTCGATTTTTTTTTGCCAAATCGTGTTTTTAGGCCATAAAAACTGAGTCTGGAAGCTGCAGAGTAGCGTACTTACTCACCAAATTGACGCGTGAATCGATTTAAAAATCGCTCGTTTTCTGCTAAAAATGGAAAGTGGTGTGAAAATGGGCCCGCACCTCCGAAAAACCAAAATTCGATTTTTTTGCCAAAACGTGTTCTTAGGCCATAAAAACTGAGTCTGGAAGCTGCAGAGTAGCGTAATTACTCACCAAATTGACGCGTGAATCGATTTAAAAATCGCACGTTTTCTGCTAAAAATGGAAAGTGGTGTGAAAATGGGCCCGTACGTCCGAAAACCAAAATTCGATTTTTTTTGCCAAAACGTGTTCTTAGGCCATAAAAACTGAGTCTGGAAGCTGCAGAGTAGCGTACTTACACACCAAATTGACGCGTGAATCGATTTAAAAATCGCTCGTTTTCTGCTAAAAATGGAAAGTGGTGTGAAAATGGGCCCGCACCTCCGAAAACCAAAATTCGATTTTTTTTTGCCAAAACGTGTTGTTAGGCCATAAGAACTGAGTCTGGAAGCTGCAGAGTAGCGTATTTACTCACCAAATTGACGCGTGAATCGATTTAAAAATCGCTCGTTTTCTGCTAGAAATGGAAAGTGGTGTGAAAATGGGCCCGTACCCTCCGAAAACCAAAATTCGATTTTTTTTGCAAAAACGTGTTCTTAGGCCATAAAAACTGAGTCTGGAAGCTGCAGAGTAGCGTAATAGCTCTCCAAATTGACGCGTGAATCGATTTAAAAATCGCTCGTTTTCTGCTAAAAATGGAAAGTGGTGTGAAAATGGGCCCGCACCTCCGAAAACCAAAATTCGATTTTTTTTGCCAAAACGTGTTCTTAGGCCATAAAAACTGAGTCTGGAAGCTGCAGAGTAGCGTACTTACACACCAAATTGACGCGTGAATCGATTTAAAAATCGCTCGTTTTCTGCTAAAAATGGAAAGTGGTGTGAAAATGGGCCCGCACCTCCGAAAACCAAAATTCGATTTTTTTTTTTGCCAAAACGTGTTGTTAGGCCATAAGAACTGAGTCTGGAAGCTGCAGAGTAGCGTACTTACTCACCAAATTGACGCGTGAATCGATTTAAAAATCGCTCGTTTTCTGCTAAAAATGGAAAGTGGTGTGAAAATGGGCCCGCACCTCCGAAAACCAAAATTTGATTTTTTTTGCCAAAACGTGTTCTTAGGCCATAAAAACTGAGTCTGGAAGCTGCAGAGTAGCGTACTTACTCACCAAATTGACGCGTGAATCGATTTAAAAATCGCTTGTTTTC